>JASDQU011379550.1:23900-39450 GCA_032191745.1 Picea mariana | reverse complement strand
TTGGTGTCAAATCGACTTGGGAGCCGATCCATTAGTGGTTGGGAGGCCGACCAGTTCCATAAATGCGCCGTTTGGCAGGCGCGCGGGTTTTGCACCCCACAGCCGCGCATATGCGCTCCAGATATGAAGATGTTGCGCACGCGCACGCGCGCCCAGTGGGTGCAACGCGCCTTGTAATTTTTTGGCCATTTTGTATAGTTTTGGCCCTGTTGTTGTGCTGTGGAATTAACCTTGTGCCATGAATGACTGTTTTTCTGTGTTGACGATGCGGAGTTCTTGTCGCCCTGTGCAGACGAAATTTCAGTGATAACAGACACTCTCCAAGAGAATAGTGGGATGAACCAAATATTGCATTGGCATGACCACTTCCTCAACCATTGGCTGAATATTCTGTGAGACAACATGGTCTGGAGGCACATCAGCCCCCAAAAGATGAGTGGGATTAGTCGAAGATTTCATAGACATGATCACTTCATCAAATAGAGGTTGAATAGACTGTGAGGAAACCTAAGAAGACTCAGAATTAGATGATCTTGTAGACACAAACTACAATATTCATACCTATAGAATTCCAGGGCACAGATGAGTAAGGTGATCTCCCTTGCAAATATTACAAGGGAACTTAGGCTTAAGTCTTATCCGTCTAGGTTTCTCAATAGAATCAATGTCCCAACATAAATAGAAGTGGTTGGTTGCACATCTCCAACATGACTTGCAAAGGTTGGTGATGGGTCAATAAAATGACTCACAGAGGCTACAGACCTATTACCGGTATGACTAGAAGTGAATGGACTTTCCCCCCCAGCATGACTTGTAGAAGCTGGGTGTTGGTCTTCAACATGACTCGTAGATGTTGGTGATTGAACTCTAGTATGAATTGCAGGGACTAGGTTCATGCCCCCAGCATGACTTGTAGAGGCTGGGTGTTGGTCTTCAACATGACTTGCAGAGGTTGAGGACCCGTCTCCAACATGACTTGCAGAGGCTGGTGATTTCTTCTTCCTATTATTCCTCTTTCTATTTTTTTTAGACTTCTGGTTACTAGTAGTTATACTTTCACCATGGAAGGTAGAAGGAGGAGGAGAATACTTTTCTAACAAAGGAACATCAACATGATTCCCATGACATAAAGTGTTGAACTAAGAAGCATCAAGAGCATTTGGGACATTTGGAATAGTACATGTCATTGCACAATTTGTACTTTGATAGAATAAGAGGGAAATGGAAAGAAAATTGGTGAAACAGAAGACTATCCTATCACTGTCACCTCAAGTACACATAACACTAGGGACACCACCAGAAGAAAGAGAGAAAAGGGAAAGGACTGTGCAGACAATAGTGGATAATATTAAATCTTAGAACAAGAGTGTATAAAGATATGTGAAAAAGGCACGCGCATATGGAAAAATATGACGAACACCTTGGAGCTGCAAACGTTGGATGAGAAAAAAAGGGTTGCATAGGAACAAGTGATTCAAGCCATTGAGTGCGCAAATATGCTCCCACCAAAAAAACAAATGACAACCCTGTTGGATAACATGAAACTACATCTTGTAGTAGAACAACTGAAGGAAGATAAATAAAAGATGACACAAGAGTTACGACTGTGATAGGATGAGGCACTTGGGGTAATAGAAGAACTAGCTACCGTTCAAACCAGCATGAAATTAGAAATGCAAGACACCGAGGCCAAATTAAATAGCTTGACAGCTCAAACAACAAACTAAATTATGAACAAGGAGACCAAAGTCACAACAGTAGTACAGGAATCAAAGGAGAACCTTGAGAGAGTCATTGAGGCATGGAAGTGAATGACACAACATGCCTAAGTGGCTCGAGACTAGCCACAAGTGAGTGTTGGGGTCTTGTTGGCTAGACAGGTTGGATAGAGAACAACAAGAAGAAATGACGCACACAGAAAAGACCCAGAATCAAGAAGATCAAGAGGATCAATAAGGAAGAGATAAGAAAGAGAAGAAGATGGGGGACATGAAGGAAAAAGGTCCCGTAAAATCCAAAAAAAAAACAGTCGATCATGAGTTGTATCAAACTTAGAATGAGTTGTCACCAAAATATGGAAGTGAAGGAATGTTTTGGAGGCAAACAAAGAAAGAGATAATCGAATGGCTGGAACAAAGAGAACAATAATTTGTGCAAAAGGAGAATAGAAATCTATGCTTAAATAATAAGCAATGGATACAAAGGTATGTGTATACATATTTGTATGAGGTATTTTTCGGTGAATTTCCTAATATATTAGAAGAATGTATGGAAAGATCTCTGGAAAAGACTGGTAGACATTGACCAGCCATGCCAAAGAACTGGACTCGTGAACTAGTGAAATGAGTTGAAGCAGTAAACAATAGGACATCCCAAGTAGTGGATTTTTGGCTAGCTGGTATCTTGGGAGGCTATGTAATAGAATTTTCCATAACTTTTACCTAGGCTTACAATGGTGCAGAAAGAGACTTATTTGAAGGTCCAAGAGTAAGATTCTTGAAATCGTTAGTTACCAGGATAGAGATGTTTCTTTGTGACAAAGAAGTCAGATAGTTTAGGAACTTGACACACACAAAGGGATTGGGTTTTTTGACCAGGAGTTCATTGGAGGATAGGAAAATGGACAGAGGAAAGGGAGACTAAGAATAAAAGAGAAAGAAGAAGGGATATCAGAAGGAGAAGACAAATTTGGAGTCTTGCGCAGTGGGAGAAGGTACAAGAAGTTGAGAACTGTGACTTAAGAGAGAGAACAATGCAATGAATACCCATTGCATCGGGTAGATATCCATATCCTAGAAGTATAAGAGACAGAGAGAGAAGAGGAAGATGTCTCGTTCAATCCAGTGATAGAGGAACCATTAATTCATGTTTGTTCTAAATCTTGGTTCGAAACAACAACCTCTTGTGCATCACCTAAATCTAAGACAATGTTCGAAGATCTGTACAAAGCACTTGTAATCAATAAAGGAAGTAAGAGAAATAGTAGCCAGAGAAGCAATATCCATAGCAGTGGTAGTGGTATAGCTAGTTAGAATCAACCAACATCACCTGGAAGGGGTCTTACACACAAAAATATGGCAATAGTAGATAATACACTCAGATTACTAGAGTTCAAAGGAATTGGATCCGAGGATCCAAAACAACACCTATTCATATGTGAGACCATGTGGACTACCAATAATGTCCACAATTATGGGGAAAAGATCACGTAGTTGGTGACAATGTTTATAGGACGTGCGCTAGTTTGGTACATGAAGATCCAAAGTAATACACCACCATGCTAGAAAAGAAACTTATTAGAGATTACACAAGCACTGCTAAGAGAATTTAAGAAACCAAAATATGAGTCGCAGTACATTACTATGCTCAAGGAGATCAAATAAGTACATAATGAGTTTGTATGGGAGTTCGATAGGAGTTTCAAAGATGTGATGGGGAGTTTAACATTTCAAATACCCAATAAACAACATAGAGAGTGATTCATTACATGTTTTTTAACTCACATACACAGTCCATTAATAAAAAAAGAGGTCATTGTAAATGTGTTGAAACTGCATAGAATAGATCTAGCTTAACAATAATACACACATTTGTAGAGAGAATTTGAGAAAGAAGAAGAAGGAGAGAAAGAATGGAGGAATTCTCATTAACTTTTTTCCACACACAAAGAGTGAATAATTTACAGTATATATAGGATACATGAGTAACTAATGATCCATAGTGGTGGTCTAGAGTGATCTAAACACACACCAATAGTTACGAGAGTGAACTTCCACCTAGTCTAGTCTCTCAGGAAGTTACCAGAGTGAATGCCCACCTAGCTAAGTTAACTAGTCAACTAGTCTTCAGTTAACTAACTGAACAAAGAGTAGTAAGGAGTTAACTTAGGAAATCAAGGGTAATACACCAGTCTGGTGATGATCCCAAGGAAAGTGCACATTATCACGATGATGATCCCAATGTTGCATGGTGACAAAACCAATGCAACATCTAAACTCAACTCAACTAGTGAAACTGAAGTGTCAACTGAAAGAGAATATTCTCCAGGTGGAATATTCTCTCCTAAATATAGGAGAGTGGATAATGACTAATTATGACTAATAAACAAGGAAAAACCTTAGAAAAAATAAATCTTAGATATGTGTGAACTCCAACACCCCCCCTGAACATCACTATGGTGAAAATAAACAATGGGTCTCGGAAACAAGGCCATGTTAGGTATCCAAATACAAAATATACACTGAAATAAATGAGGAAAGAGGGAAAACCTCATGGGAAACCCCCCCTCAAATTAAAATGCAGAAAAAAAATAAAAATGAGAAGGAACAAAAAGCAGTTGCTAAGCAACTGTGTCCTTCACTCCAAGAAGACCTCGCAATTGAGCAAGTTTGTGCTTGTTGAAGATTTTGTTGAAGATGTAGATGTCTGCATGGATTTGATGAAGTATATGCACCATTGAGATGTCCACACATATCCACTTTCTCTTCTTGTAACCAAATAAATTTTGATTGAAATTTTGAAAATCGTGCGGTCGTTTCTGGAAAAACGTTGAAATTTTGTTGATTTTGAAATGATCATAACTTCACTTTGTAGACTCTGTTTCAGATGATTTGTTTTTTGAAATTGGATATTTTCTCGAGAGGAATTCAAATATCCAATTTTTTCCTAAAAATGTGTCTTAGAAAATATTAGAATTGATTCTGATGTGCACAACTCCCTTTTTGTCTCCTGAGATGCATGCATTGTGCATGGACAAGTGTCTGCATGTGACTCCTAAGATGCATGCCATATATCTTCCACATGAATTTCAGAAAAAAAATCTAAAATGGAGTAGACATCATCTTCAATTAATGGAATACAATTTTTTGCAAACACTTTTTTAGAAGACTCTTCAGAATAAGAGGCTTGATCTTGTGACGGATTCTCTTATGGATCTATCTTTCCAATCCCCTTCATGCAATCTTCACAATCTTCTTTATTCCTAAATATAAAATCAAATCTAGTCCATAATTCATTTGGAGTGAATTCTTGTGTGACATCACATACTTGATGGAGAATTTCTGGAGAAATAGAAAAGGAGATAAATCCTATGGCCATATATTGTCTATTGAGAAAGTCATTTTTCTCATCAGCGGAATCAGGCTCTACTTCCATTTCCATGGTTATTTGGTATAAGCCTCTACTTCTTATAAGAATTTGAATCTTTGGCTTCCACTTCAAATAGTTATGAGGCGTGAGAAGTATTATAGGTGAGTAAAACATAAATTCCATCTTGCATTCTTCAATCTTCAGTACCTTCAAAACAATTTGGTGTAGCTTTTTATTATAATTCCATCAGCTCTAATACCATGTAAATGTGTTGAAACTACATAGAATATATCTATCTAAACAGTAATACACACATTTGTAGAGAGAATTTGAGAAAGAAGAAGGAGAGAAAGAATGGAAGAATTCTCATTAACTATTTTCCACACACAAAGAGTGAATAATTTACAATAGATATAGGATACATGAGTAACTAATGAGCCATAGTGGTGGTATAGAGTGATCTGGGCACACACCAATAGTTACGAGAGTGAACTTCCACCTAGTCTAGTCTCTCAGGCAGTTACGGGAGTGAACTGCCACTTAGCTGAGTTAACTAGACAACTAGTCTTTAGTTAACTGACTGAACATAGAGTAGTAAGGAGTTAACTCAGGAAATCAAGGGTAATGCACTAGTATGGTGATGATCCCAAGGAAAGTGTGCATTATCATGGTGATGATCCCAATGTTGCATGGTGACAAAACCAATGCAACATCTAAACTCAACTCAACTAGTCAAACTGAAGTGTCAACTGAAAGAGAATATTCTCCACGTGGAATATTATCTCTCCTAAATATGGGAGACTGGATAATGACTAACTATGACTAATAAACAAGGAAAAACCTTAGGAAAAATAAATCCTAGGTGTGTGTGAAGTAACTCCAATAGTTACGACGCAGTTTTATGCATTGGAAATTGTTATGAAACTGGAAGCCTCTCTGATTGGAGACAACAAAGGAATAGCATAGATACAGAACTAGTTAGCAACATTAACAATTCAGTTGGAAGAAATTACAAAGGGAAAAGAGAATCGAGAACATATATGGTGCACCAAATGTAAGACTGAAGGTCACTACAAAGATGAGTGTCCAGCCTTTGCACAATACTTAGTAGTTGGAGCACCAGACACTCTACCAGGTGGAAGATACTGATAGATATGAAAGAAGTGGGGACATAACTCCCATGAGTGCCAGCTATTACAAAAATATCAACATACCTCAAGAATTTTATTCTGTATCTTTTTCAAATCAATGGGGCATAAAGAAAAATATTTTCATGCATTTGATCTAATGAGGTAGTGCACAACAGAAATGTAGATAATTCAGGAGGAGAATGTTGTGAAAGAAGGAGGAGGGTAGTATAATACTCCAAGAGTATTTAATCAAGGAAACAGAGGAGGATTCGATAAGGGCAGAGGTTGAACAAATTTTGGCAGAGGAAGAGGTCCCATAGTATGCTATAATTGTAACCAACCAAGACACTTAGCGCAGGATTGTCAAAATTCATGCACAACGTGTACTTACTATCAGGAATTAGAACATGTCACAAAGGAATGTCCACAACTGTTGGAAAAATGTCAAGCAAGAGGGAATCAAAATCAAAACCTAAACATTCAAAAGATATCATTCAAGATAAGGGAGGAAGGACCCAAACATACAGTCGTTACGTGCAGAGGAACCAATATAGGGAGAGATGAAAACAATGGATGGAAACAGGTTGAGTAGTGGGTAAAGAAATAAGAAGAACCTACATGAGCATTTTGTTGAATTTAGAGTTTCTATTAAGTTGTTTTCAATTTACTAGAGAATAATAGGATAAGAAGGATCACTGAAAGAAACAAAATCACAAGGCACACAAAATTTTATCTTGGGAAACCCTCATGGGGAAGAAAACCCAGTAAAAACTTCCTCAATAATAGATTTCCAATATAATTCCAAGACTTAGACCAAAACACTAAAGAATATCCAAGACTGAGCATGTTCCTCTCTTCTCCTTGTAACTGCAACTATCTCCAAAAGATGTGCACTTGTTGAGTGACTGAGTGACTGAGTGAATGAGGCTCCATCCTCTCTTATTTATACTAGATTATGGGCACTAGGGTTATGTATTTTCACCAAGCAGGGTTGTCTTCTCCTAATAGGGGTTAAAGCCACTTTATTAAACCCTAGGGGCCAACTTCTCAAATACCACCATATAAATATGGTTGGACCAATCCACAAAAGGGAATTTGGTCTTATACAATATCTTACATGATCAATCCACAAAAGGGGATTTGATCTATATAAAAATAACTCAATTGCAATTAGAATACTCTTCGCAGTTACAATATTTCAACACTCCTCCTTAACAACAAGGATATTCTATTGACATAACCCAATACAACATCATCAAGAGAGATAGAGGGAAGCAACATCATTAGCATATGGAAAAATAATTGACACATCTACAAATGATTGAAAGTTTTTCTCATCATCAATAACATCATCGTTCGCATCATGGAGATGGAGTAGTATCATCATCATCATCATCTGCATCAAGATCAATTAGTATAAAGATAGTATAACATCATCATCAACATCATGAGCTTGATACATAATAAATAACAACACGAGGTTGGAACAAAAACATCATCAACACGTGGCTAAGATAACATCATCATCATATGGAAACAAAATGAGGTAGGTGCAACTTGTTGTACTCTGACAAATCATCCTTATTGAACCTTCGATATCTACCCAGGAATCATAAGATTCTCTAGGATATAAAATCCTAATGGAGATACCATGTGGTACTCTGATAGATCATCCTTACCATACCTTCAAGATCTTCCCAGGAATCATAAGATTCCCTAGGATATAAAACCCTAACGGAGATACAACTACTGAACACAATTGGCATATACATGCATAGGTACTCTGACAGACCATCCTTACTGTACCTTCAGGATATTCCCATGGATGATCAATCCCCTAGGATGTAAAATCCTAAAGCATCTACCCATTGTTGGTCAGGATACTATAATATCATCAACATCACTCCCCCTTTCAAGGGAGGTCCTTTCAGACAATACCAATCTTGTCTCAGAAGTGCTCAAACTTCACACGCAATAGACGTTTGGTCAACATATTTGCAACCTTCTCATATGTGCCAACATATTGGAGATTTATAGCTCCCCTTTGCACCATATCACGAGTGTAGTGATGTCGGATATCTATGTGCTTCGATTTATCATGGAACACAAGGTTCTCAGTCATCTTTGGGCAACTCTAGTTATCACATTGAATCACAGTGGCTTCCATATCCAGATCGAATAGACCTGTCAACAACTTTCGAAGTCATATGGCTTCACAATTGGCAGAACATGATGCAATGCATTCCACTTCTTTCATGCTGAGAGAAATAATGGATTTCTTTCTTCACTACCATGAAGTCATTGTTGAGCCTAGACTGAAATAACATCTTGAAGTGCTTTTTCTATCAAAAACACTTCCAACCCAATCTGAATTAGTATAACCATATAGTCTGAAGTCATGATATCAAGTATAAAATAGACCATAATCCAATGTACCCTTAAGGTATCTCATCACATTCTTTGCAGATACAAGGTGAACACATTTGGGATCTACCAGATACTAACTCAAGGTGTTCAAAATAAATCGTATATCTGGCTTGGTATTCGTCAGATACATCAACAAACCAATAATTTTTCTCTACAGAGTAGCATCAACCAATTCTGATGAAGTATCCACCAGGAGATTCAACTTTGTTTCCATGGGTGTGTTCATGGCTTTACATTCCAACATGCCAAACCTCTTCAGTATTTCAATTGCATACTTCCCTTGGTTAAGGAATATCTTCTCTAGGCTCTTGCAACCTTCAAGACCTAATAAATAATGCATCAAGCCTAGGTCTTTCATCTCAAATTCTGCAGCAAGCTTCTTCTTACAATCTATGATGAGATTTTCTTCTCCAGTTAAGAATAATTCATCTACATACAATAGCAATATAATTGGGTCATCATTCATAACCTTGAAGTAAAGGTTATAATTATCTTTACTCTTAGTAAATCCCAAGATCGTTAGGAAACTGTCAATTCTTCCATACCAAGCTCTAGGATCTTTCTTTAACCCATATAGATATTTCTTCAACCTGCAGACATGAGTCTTCCTATCTTCAACTTTAAACCCTTGTGGTTGTTCTATATATACTTGTTCTTCAATGACACCATTTAATAAGTTTTTTTTCACATCCATCTGGTGTAAATTCCACTTCATCTTGGCTGCAAGAGATATTATTGTTTTGATAGAAGTGTATCTAGATACAAGAGCAAATGTCTCTTCATAATCAATGCCTTCTTTTTTTTAAAATACACAATCTACAAATCTTGCTTTATGTTTTTCAATACTTCAGTCTGTAGCATGCTTTATCTTGTACATCCATTTGGAAAATACCACACCTTTGTTCTTTGGTCTAGGAACTATTTCCCATACATCATTCTTTGTAATGGACTGGTATTCTTCCATCACGACATCCACCCATTCTTTATTTTGAATGGATTCTTCAAAGCAAGTAGGTTCTTTTTCTACAAGACCACACATTAAGGCCATATAACTGGAGAATGACTTAGGTTTCTTGCTTTGTCTCATGGTTCCTTCTGGGGCACCATACTTCTTTCCATTTTGAATAAGTTTCCTTCCCGAAGCTGGATTTATCTTGTGAGAGATCCTCATCTAGGGAGGTTCTTGAGATTCTATCATATCATGATCTTCTATAATATTATCATCAAGGGTAATTGTAACTTCCTTCACTAGTTCTACAACTCTAGGAGCTACAGGTTCTTCTTCATATACTTCTTCAAGCTATCATTTCCTTGATATTTTGAGTGATGCATCTTCATCAAAGGTTACATATTTGTTGATTTCAATATGATGGTAACCTAGTGTGTAAATTTTGAAGGCTTTAGATACCTCATAGTATCCAACAAATATTCCCTTCTTTCCTGAAGGATCCATCTTAGTTCTCCTTTCTTTCGGAATGTGTACAAATACTGGACAACCAAATATTTTGAGATGGCTTACTTCTGGATTATTTCCAAAGAACATTTCTTCGGGGGTTTTGAATCCAAGTGCACTATGGGATAATATTTTTTGGACATAAATTGTTGTTTTTGCTTCTTCAGCCCATAAGCCCATTGTAAGATCTTGATCGTGGATCATAGTCTTCACTGCTTCCATTATTGTTCTATTCTTTCTTTCTGCTACACCATTTTGTTGAGGATTATAGGTAGTGGTAAGATCCCTCTTAATCCCGACATCTTTGAAAAATCTTGAAAATTCATTTGAGGTTTATTCTCCTCCATTATATGACCTGAGTATCTTGATTTTTCTTTTAGAGAGATTTTCTACCAAGGCATTGAATTCCTTGAACTTTCTAAGTACTTCATCTTTTGATTTCAAGAAATAAACCCAAGTCTTGGGAGAGTAATCATAAATAAATGACACATAGTATACATATCCACTTAGAGAGGTTGATGGCATTGGACCACATACATCTGAGTCAACGAGATCCAAGATTCCTTCTGCTTTACTGTCGCTATTTGGGAAATGATTCTTTATGTTCTTTCCTTGTGCACATCCCTTGCATACACCTTCATGGTCAAGCTTGAATTATGGAAAACCTGTAACTACCTTTCTTACATATGGTAAGGATTTGTAATTGATTTGAACTAGTATTCTATGCTAAAGTTAACATGGACTCTCAGTGGAGTGAGTGAAGGTTGCATCTGAGTGACCTTGTAACTTATATAGGCCACCTTCTTCTGTTACAATAACAATTGCATCTTCTATGGTTTTTCCTATAGGCCACATAAGAACTTCACCATCTATAAATGTAACCCTAAAACCTTTCTTATCTATATCTAAGATAGAAAGTAAGTTATTTGTAAAATATGGTACATAAAGTACATCCTTCATTCTCATAGGAGTCCCTGAATCAAGTTTGTAGGTGGATTTTCCCATTGCTTTGATAGGATACTGATAATCATCTCTAAGTGAAACTTTCTAGGGAATGTCCTTTTTTGTAAGTCTAGAGAGAATGTCTCCCTGACCTATCATGTGCTTAGAGGAACCACTGTCTATGATCCAAGTATCCTCTCCAGGTGTCACATATCCTAAGAGGGTTGAGAATAAAACATAATATTCAATATTTTCTTTAGTCATCTTTGAGGGTGGCTCATCATATTCAATTGCATGGGAATGATGTATTTTGTTATTTATATTATTTTATTCTTCCCTTTTGGAAGGACAATTCTTAGAAACGTGTCCCATATTATCACAATGATAACATTGATAAGAGAAGAAATATTTTTTCTTTTCTTTGCCCCTTCTGATATTTCTGGAATCTCTTTAGAGGGTGAGATTCTTTATGGAAGTGTGTGAATCTCTTTGGGGAGTGAGATTCATTATGAAGGAGGGTCTCCTTTTGGAAATGAGACATTTTATTTCCTCCTTTATCATGAGAATCTATGGCTTTGTCTTCATCCCTTAATAGCACTACTTCTCGGTTGGCTACTCTTGCTTCTTCTTGAACACATTCTTCCCATAGACTATCAAATTGGAGTTTTTATTTTCTTGCATAGATAGTTTGTTTGAAGGCATCCCAAGGTCTTGTGAGACCATTAATATTTGTCATTATGAGTCGATCTTCATCTAGGTTGTCTTCAATTGCTTCTAACTATTCCTTGAATTGAGAAATCCTAGAGAAATAGTCATGAACTGTTTATGCTTTCTGCATCTTTGTATTCTTGAGTTGGGTTCTCAAGTTCATCTTTCGATTGATGTTATTTCCTTCATACATTTTGGTTAGGGAATCAAACATATCCTTTGGATTATTATTAGAAGAAACTTGAGGAATCAAGTGATCTTTAATGGAGTATGCAATGATCCTTTTGGCCCTAACCGTACCCTTCTTGTATTTTGCTTTCATTGCATCTTCTTTGGGTTTCGATACATTTTATTTTATGAATTTTGCAAGGTAATTCTCTTCAAGAATAATTCCAATTTTGTACTTCTAGGCATAGAATTTTTCCACACCTTTTAACTTGTCAACAAGCTTAGTGCTTGCAGAAATATTGACCTGGAGCTAGAAAAATGGCCAGAAAATTAAAGTGTTCATAAACTAAATCTGAACTTACTAGGAGATGTGTTGGGCTGAGGCGAGTAGCCTGGAGCTGTCTGATTTCAAAAATTTCAATTTGTACCCCTTGAAACTTGATCTACACAAATATGGACTGGTACTTTTGGTACTGGTTCTGGTTTCCTGGTTTTCTGGTTTTCTGGTACCATTTAAAACTAGGGTTTGACTTTTTGGAGGCTCTGACCACTGAAAAGGTGAGCTCAAGCTTCCAAGTGATGCTTTAGGGTAGGCTCACTTCCCTAGATGGTTTTTAGTCAGAAATTCCCTTCGAATAAAAAGCCCTAATTTTCTTGTATGACAACAATGTCGTTTTTGGTTAACTAGTGAAAGGTGCTCTATTTAGTTAAGCTCTAATACCATATTAAATTAGGAGATGTTATTAAATTCTTTTCAATTTACTAGAGAATAATAGCATAAGAAGGATCACTGAAAGAAACACAATCACAAGGTACACAACATTTTATCTCGGGAAACCCTCATGGGGGAGAAAACCCAGCAAAAACTTCCTCAATAATAGATTGTCAATACAATGCCAAGACTTAGAACAAACACTAAAGAATATCCAAGAATGAGAATGTGTTTATCTTATCCTTATTGTAACTATATTTATCTCCAAAATATGCACACTTGTTGATTGACTGACTGACTGAGTGAATGAGGTGCCACCCTCTCTTAATTATACTAGCTGAGGGGCCCTAAGGTTATGTCTTTTCACCAAGCAGGCCCGACTTCTCCCAATAGTGGTTAAAACCACTTTATTAAACCTTAGGGGAAAAATTATCAAATAGAACCATATAAATATGGTTTGACCAATCCACAAAAGGGGATTTGGTATTATACAATATCTGACATGATCAATCCACAAAAGGGTATTTGATCTATATAAAAATAACTCAATTATAATTAGAATATTCTTCGAAGTTACAATATTTCAACACATTTGACCCACATGAAGAGAAGGAGACCTTTAAACAAGTAAGGAAATAACTCATGTGACAGGACTAGACAACATACACATTGGCTACACCACCTATGGGGGATATGCATCCAATTGAGGATAAGGTCATGAACAAAGGATCATTGGAGAAGATAAGCACCTTAGGAATTTTTTTGAAAAGTTTCCTAGATTTGGTTGAAGATGAGGCATTGCATACATTATGATTTATGATTGATCACTACACTTATGGGAAGACAATCCCTACTTAAAATAAAATAGTGAACCAGCTACTGAGCAAGAAAAGAACAAATGAAGAATTTGGGTTGTTGGTTGTGGATCCTGATTATCTTCTTGATTTAGAGGTCTTTTACTTTCAGTCGTTTTTATACCCCATGAAGTATTTGCACCCCAGAAGTATGTACACTCTTCCACATGAAGGAGTGCAGAGGGGGAGTACTCCCTCTACAGGGTTCGAGGGGGATATCCCCCTGGCTGGGGGGTCTGGGAGCAAGCGGGCCCCCAGCGAGGGTTCAGAGGTGAATCCACCAAAGGAAAAATTGCCTTGTAAATGTATATTGTAATTTCATTGTAAATCTGGACCGTTCATTATAAGGTTGCATATATAACGGTAGAGATTATGTTAAGGTTTTTTTCCCTAGAAGGAAACCCTCTTTTATGAGGGAAATGTATTGCGGCTATGGTTGATGGAGAATATTGTATTCTGAGATAAGATACTGTGAGAGAAAGAAGAGGAAGTTACAACAAGTTTGTTGTAGGTTGTATCCCTTCATATGTTGGATAATAAGAAAGGAAGGACCTGGCAATTTCTCTAATGGACGTAGCCCACACTGGGTGAACCACGTAAATCTGTGTCTCTATTATATTGTGTATCTTCTGTGTTTTTTTTTTGCATTTGTTTTATTTTATTGCTCCACGGTCATTTTTTTCTAACAACTAGTATCAGAGCGAAAGGTAACTCGTAGGAAAAGAGGGTTCCTAGTTCGAGTGGGAGCAATGTCGGAAGATGGAAAGTTTAGGGTTGAGAAATTTAACGGCCAAAACTACCAGTTATGGAAGATGGATATGGAAGACTATTTATATCAAAAGGATCTATTCCTACCATTGGGTGGAGTAGCAAGAAGCCGGCAGCTACGAAGGACAAAGAATGGGAGATTCTTGACATAAAGGCTTTAGGAACGATACAGCTGAGCCTGGCAACATCGGTGGCTTTCAATATTTCGAAAGAAAAGACAATGAAGGGTTTGATGGACGCATTGGCCAAATTGTATGAAAAACCCTCGGTGTCCAATAAGGTATTTCTAATGAAGATATTATTTAATATGAAGATGTCGAAAGGTGGGTCTGTTGCAAATCATTGAAATGATTTTAATACGGTTACTAATCAACTAAGTACTATAAAAGTGGACTTTGATGATGAGGTCAGGGCTCTTATAATATTGTGCTCATTGCTAGAAAGCTAGAACAGCTTGGTCATGGATGTAAGTAACTCTATCTCCAGTTCAAATACTTTAAAATTTGATGATGTTGTTCGTGTTATCCTTAGTGAGGAAATGCGACAGAAAAGAACAGGTGAGACATCAGGAAATGCATTGAACATGGAGAACATGGGAAGACAAAAGGATAGAGGAAAGGGTTTCGGGAACCATGGGAATTCTAGGAAGGGAAGATCCAAATCCAGAATTGGAAAGATAGAGTGATGAAATTGTGGGAAAAAGGACATCTGAAGAAAGACTGCAGAGCTCCAAAGAAACAAAGAGATGGACAACAGCCAAGAAATCAGGAAGCAAATGTAACAAGTGATGTGTTACAAGATTCTTTGATTCTTTCTGTAGATAGTATTTCTGAGTCTTGGGTAGTAGATTCAGGGGCTTCATTTCATGCCACACCCCATAGGAAACATTTTCTATATTATGTTCAAAGTGATTTTGGATAGGTTCATTTGGGTGACGATACACCATGCAAAAATGTCAAAATGGGAAAGGTAAAAATAAAGCAACGCAATGGAAATCAATGGTGGTTGAAATAGGTAAGACATGTTCCATATTTAAGGAAAAATATAATTTCAACAGGCCAATTGGCAGGTGAATTTTTTATATCCATATTTACAGATAAGACATGGAAGATCGTCAAAGGATCATTGGTGATAGAGAAAGGAAAGAAGGTAGGTACATTGTATTTATGTACTGCTAATACTGACTCTTCTATCTCTTTAGCTTCTACAGGAGTGGATACAACATTGTGGCATCATAGGCTTGGACACATGAGTGAGAAGGGGATGTAGGTACTTCACAAAAGAAATTTGTTTCCATATC
>JASDQU011379550.1:0-16171 GCA_032191745.1 Picea mariana | reverse complement strand
TTTATAAAGATTGTGCTAAAGATACAAAAATTATGAATGACAGGCTAAAAAAGGATCATATGCCTTGGACTGAAGCACACACCGAGGTTGTGAGAAAAACAAAATATAAAGTCAGGCACTTGCCAATAATGCATGTTGCAAGTGATGAACTCTTTAAAATTGTTGAGTCTGATGCCAATGACCAAGGATGGGGAGCAATTCTTAAACAAGTTAAGGCAGGGAGATCAAAGCCACATGAAGAAATCATACAGTTTTCTTCAGGGACATGGCTTGACAACGAAAAGAATTATGCAACAATTGACAAAGAAATAAAGGCGGCCCTGAATGCAATCAATAAGTTTGAAATATATCTCATCAATACAAAATTTCTTCTCATAACTGATGATGATGCAATAAACAAGGTGTTACATAAGAAAATCACTAAAGCAAGTGAAGAAAAATTTGCAAGATGGCAAGATCTATTTGCAAATTTTGATTTTGATATTTAACACATCAAAGGCTCTAAAAATTCTATCGCTGATTTTCTCAGTAGAGAAAACCTTCAAGCGAGCGCGAAAACAAGTGAGTGTGTGCAAGCGAGTGAGGGAACAAGCGAGCAAGGACAAGTGAACGTGGTTACAAAAAAAGAAATATCAAATGAAGAAAGCCATTGTCTGGTCATTGTTATTGAATGRAAAAATGGAGGTSAAAAAATAAGGAATATCMCAGACAATGAAKATTGGGAAGTATATGCCAAATTATGGAAACCTACATGGAAACTCAAAAGAACTGAAGTTATCGATATGAATTTGCAACCAATTCATCTCCTACCAAATTATGTTCCAAAACTCAGAAGAATTCCATTTTATACTGGAAGCATTCCAGACATGCTTTATGATACATCAACCAGAGATGCAGTTGATGCTACTTCAGATTTATGCTACACCCTCTATTGGCATCAGAAGTCACTCTTGGATCACAGCAGGAGGAGAGCTCGTTGCCATCAGTTATATGCCACAATTTGTTTAAAAAGGGGGTGATCGACTGGAAGTAAACTCGGTACAATATCGTTTTAACTCAGAATCCTAGACTAAGGTTATGAATGAATAGGTGAGGTATTAATTTAACTTTAAACAATGAGTTGTAATAAGGGTGAGTAGGAGGAAGAATTTTGTGAGAGAGTGCAGAGGTCTGCTGTGAACATCAACCTTCCAACAGCCCGAAGGGGAAAAATTTAAACACAAGAACTTCTTGTATTCAAATCATAAGAACATTAAAAGAAACCTTAACAACGTTAACATAAAACATTTATATAACACTATCACAACGCTTCATGTGACTCAGTCAATCATGAACTCTTTAAATATTGGATGGAAACAAGATGGAAAAATAAGTTGACTATCATTAAACAAGAAATTTCACATACATATGCATAACTAGGGAAAACCAATGCTTCATCAAAACTTTACAACTGGGAGCTTAGCTCTACCAACGATAGCCACCAAAATGGAAAAAATGCCTACATATACTCAGACTGAATCGGATGTCTGAGACACGATCATGTCATGAAATCAATGCTTGACATTGAGGAGCTTCCCTGTAGGTTGTGCATGCAGACGTTGGGCAGACTGCCCATGCAATCTTCTGATGGACGCAATCTTTGCCATAAAGGACTGACAGTCACCTCTGTGCTTGTCTTTTTCTAGCTTTCCATTTAATGGAGGAGACGATATCTCACCCACCCTCTGTGTTTGCATTAACTGATTATCAGGATTTGGAAAGACTCTGGTAAACTCTGCTCCTGTAGGATGTGGCGGTCTCTCTTTGGATGATGTTGCTTTGTTGGGAAGCTATGAGGTGGCCATGTTTGCTGACATGGAAGAGGATAACATAGGATTCATGACACAAAATGGTTTAATGGGGGGTGGGGCACAGCAAGTGGCGATTTAACTTGCGTGGCATGGGAGTGAGGGGAGGGGAGGCCATGTGTATAGGAATGGCGAAGGGAAAGTGATTAGGTGGATGAGTGGTAAGACCTGTGGACGCTAAGGTGGAGGTAACAGGTGATAGAGACATGGGGGTATAGGTGTCAGGTGAAAAAGGGACGAAAGAAAAAAGGACACAACACTTATAAAGGTAGAGGATGGGTGTATTGTAGTGAATTGGCAAGGAAGGAGGATGTGTTGGTGAAGGGAGAGTGAAGACAGTCGGTTAGGGAATAGGTGACTGGGAGTGGGAGACACACAGCAGGAGGTTAGAGGATGATGAGCGATGTCGAGACAGTGATAGGTCGAGAAGATGATGAGTGGGGGACAGATGGAAGGATGGGACTGGTGGGCAAGCTTGGGAGGCAGGTGTCAGGATAGCAAGGGGCCCGCATGAGAACTCGTTAATTCCGGACCCCCTCCCCTATGTTAAAGGAAGAAGAGAAAGGGGGGTCCAGAATTGGACCTCAGCCATAGATTTGGGTGCTTTAATCCTAGTTGTTCAAACTCGGACAACACCATATTGGACCCCCCCTATGTTAAAGGCAGAATGGTAGGGGGGGTCCAAAATTAGACCTCATCTATAGATCTGGGCGCATGGATCATGACCACCCAGATCTATGCCCATTTTAAATCATACACGCCTACTCACGAAACTTAGGACAAGTGGGTTTTCGACCCTCTTATTGTCATTTGTTTTACCAAAGGGGAAATTTGCTAGGAAAACATCCTCCTTACAACATTAGGTGATAACATCAGGATTCATGGGGGATGGCACACCCTCTGCGAGATGCCAAGAACTCCTTTTGCAGCTTTAGTGCCTTGTTGTTGGGAAACAGAGTCCCTTATTGAAAGCAAACATAAACAAAAAGCAATATTTACAAAAATAGAGAAGCCGTCTAAGGCTCAAACAAAACATTTCTTCAGGAAATGCACATTCACAGGGCCATTAAAAACCTCCTCGCCTTCCAAATCCTACAGCTTGTAGGTGTTATTTAAAAATACTTTAGATATTTTGAAGGGCCCAATCCAGAGGGCTTCAAACTTGTTGTGTTTGCCTCTATCATGTCTAGGTGCATCCCATTTAAGTACCAGATCTGCCAACTGGAAATATTATTTCCTGACCTTCCTGTCAAAGGCCTTCTAGATATTCTATTGATGATTGTGAGCTATGTTCATTACCTGCTCCCTGGTCTATTGCACTTCCACCATTTAATGGATTCTTTTGACCATATGGTCTGGCTCTCCTTCATAATCTTGAAAGAATTTAGCTACAAGTAGAGCCAACTGAGTGGGAAAAACAACCTATGTCCCATAAACAAGTTGAAAATGGGAGGTTCCCAAGGATTTCTTTGTTGTCACTCGGTCAGCCCACAGAGAAAATTTGAGTTTTGAGTCCCAGGCCTTCTTATTATCTTCCAACAATTTTAATGATCTTGATCAAGATTTTATTGGAAGACTCTACCAGTCCATTTCCTTGAGGATAATAGGGAGTGGAGTGAATCAGTGAAATCTCAAACTGCTCACAGAACTTAACCAAAGGCTTAAATTTGAAAGATGCAGCATTATCAGTGAGAATTCTGCTGGGGCATCTAAACCTTGCTATGATCTCCTCCAGGAAGTTGATGATAACTTTGTGTGAAGCACTCCTAGTGGGGATATCTTCTAACCACTTGGTAAAATAGTCCGTTGCAGTCAGGATCCAACTGTGTTGGCCACTTGAGGGATGATGAATTTGTCCAATCAATTCCAACCCCCATTTTTGAAAGGGTGTTGAAGCCACTACAGGATTTAGTGGCAATATTTGAGTTGCTTCTTTCCTGAGAACCTTTGGAATTTGATGTAGGCTCTGACCTCTCTGCAGACATCATTGAATAAGGTGGGCCAGTAGTACCCAGCCCTAAGAATTTTGTGGGATATGGTCTTCCAAGAATGGTGTCCCCCACAAAGGCTGCTATGGAAATCAAACATAACTCTTTGGGCCTCCTGTGGGTTCATACATCTTAGAAGAACTCCCAGAGGGTATTTCCAATATAAAACCTTGTCAATAAGGAAATACCTGAATTCCTTGATCTTTAAATATCTTTCCTTTATTTTCCCCACTCCATTAGGGGGTTTCAATTCTAGTAGAAAATATATAATGTCTCTATACCAGGTGCACTCTGCCAGTGATAAACCACCCTGAGAGATTTTGTTGGATAACTCAGCTTGCTGATTTTCTGAGTAAGCATTGATGAAGCTAACCCCCAAGGCCTTATAATTGGATTCAACCAGCAACTTAGATAAACCTTTCCCTTTAAGCAACTTGGTGGGCTTAATCCCCAGGTCAAACTCAAGGATCTTGGAAATCCACTTGCTTCTTTTCCCGTCTATGTCATGTTGAATGAGAATGTCCTTCACATAAGATGAAGGAACATATGCAATGATTTTTTAATGTAAAACATAGAATTTGAATGATTTAAGGCCCTTGACCAAGGCATAAGCTTGCTTCTCCATTATGTCATATTTGACCTTTGCATCTCTTAATGCCCTGCTAAAAAATTAAATGGGTTGCTCCATCCCTTCAACATTCTTTTGTAATAGAACAACTGCTACTATGTCAAATGAAGCAAAGGAGAAAATCAAAATGTCCTTAGAATAATCAGGACTGATCAACACATGTGCCTCAGTCAATGCTTGTTTACTTTGGTTAAAAGATTCTCTGGGCTCAACATTCCATTTTACTTCATTTCCCTTTCTGAGCATGGCTGTGATGTGCTTTACCAACTGAACAAAATTTGAGACAAACCTCCTCAAAAAGTTGATCTTTCACAGAAAAATCTGGAATTCTTTTCTGGATCGGGGGAGTGACAGGGTCTGAATTGCTTCTACCCTGATGGGATCAATTCTCACTCCCTTGGTTGACATTATATGCCTTAACAACTTCCCCTCCTTCATAGAAAACAAAGATTTCTTGGGGTTTAAGGAAAGGCCAAACCTCCTACATTTCAAGAAAACCTTCCTCAAGTGACATCAGTGCTCTTTATCAGATCTAGAGAAGACAGTGATGTCATCTAGATAAATCACCACAAACTGATCTTTCTCCCCATTGAAGGCTATTTCCATGGCTCGCTGAAATGTTGCTCCTACATTCATCAATACAAAAGGAATTTTGGAATACATGAATGTGCCTCAAGGAGTGGTGAAGGTTGTTTTTTATCTATCCTCAGGCAGGACTGATATCTGATTGTAGCCAGAAAATCTATCAAACATGGATATCCTGGATGCACCAGTTACCCTCAGCAATATGTGTTCCATCTTAGGTAGGGGGTAATTTTCCTTTATTGAGCTCTAGTTCAGGTTCCTAAAATCAACACAAAGTCTGATTTCTCCACTCTTCTTTCTTACTGGCACCAGATTAGCCACCCACTCAAAATATCTCAAAGGGACTATGATTTGAGCATCCAACAACTTGTTTACTTCTTTCTCCATGATAGGCAACAATGTTGGATTAATTTGTCTTAGCTTCTGCCTGAATGGATTAGCCTCTTCTTTTAGTGGGATATTATGCTCAATGACATCTGTGTCATATGTCTTGAGGTCTTCATAGGTCCATGTGAACACATCAACAAACTCTTTTAATAACTCAACATACTTGGCTCTCTGCTCCCTTAACAGGTTTCTTGACAACTTGACGAACCTAGGATCCTCCTTTTTGCCAATATTGCATTTAGTTACATCAACATCCTCATTTGAAACCTTACCCTTCACTGCCACATCATTTCCATCGAACAATATTTCTAAAGGAACTAGTCCCTTTGGAATGTGATTTCTAGGCAACTGAACAATATGGTGATTAGCAATTTTATTTAAAAATACACCAGGGTAAAGATCACCTTCGGGATCAAGATCCTGATCAATGTGCAATGCAGACAACTCATCAACAGACTCGAGGAATTTTCTGATTTCAAGATCATCCTCAAACACCTTCCAATGCCTGATATTGTCTGGTACAGATGGCCTATGTCTTATCTCAACATCATATTTGATCTTAGGTCATAGAGGGATACTAAAATGGCTAGCTAAGATAGCTAAGGAATCGGCCAAAGTATTTTCTTCTCTTGGAATAAAAGAAATGTTGAAAGCTGAGAAGAAATTATCAATTAGGTCCCATAACTCATTTTTGTAATTACTGAGTCAAGGATGTTTAGCCCAATAAGCATTTCTAACCTGTTGGATTATCAACTCAGCATCTCTAAACACTATTATCTCTTCAATTCCCATTTCTTTTGTAGCCCTTAAAACTAAAACAAGAGTTTCATATTCTGCCACATTATTGGTGGTTTCAAACTCTAGCTTGTATGACAAGGATATGGTTTCCTGACAAGGTGATACAAAAACCACTCCTGCACCAGCACCTTCACTAGAAGAGGCTCCATCAAAGAACATCTTCCACACAGGGGTAGTTGGAGGAGATATTTCATGATCAGACAAGGGATGCTTTCTGATTTCAAGAGGGCCTTCAGAAGAATCTAAGACTGGAATAGTGGCATATGTGAGGTCCATATGTAATGTTCCTCCAATCTTTTTAATCCAAGAGTGTGACAACATCATGCCAAACTTGGGGAGAACATCAGCTACTACAATGTCCATTACCACACTCTTCATTGGCAGCTGGAATAAGGACACCACCAGGTCCTTGATGAATCTAAGGCATTCACCCTCCTTGAATCAAAAGAGTACAAATAATGATAAGCCTTTGTTACTTCCAGTCCCAATTCTTCCATGATTGTTTTGGGCATGAGGTTATGGGAAGCCCCTAAATCCATCAGGCAGTTATGCAGCACCTTATTGTGTATGTTCAGGGATGTGTAGAAGGGGGGCTGTTATCACTGAAATTTTGTCCACAAATGGTTACAAGAATTCAACATCGCCAAACAGTTATGAGGTCACCCATGGACCAAAATTACCACAAAAGTATTTCCAAAGGGTCAAAAACTATACAACCAGTGACAAAATTAAAGTGTGCTATGACTACATAGGGCGCACATGCACATGCGTAAGACAAAAACACAGGAAAAGCGGACATGCACCTGATGCACGACTGTGGTCGCTAAAATCCATGCACATCTGAGAATGGTTCATTTATGAGAGTGGTCAGCCTCCCACCCACTTCTAGTTCAGCTTCCAAGTTGATTTGACACTCAAATATGCACTAGATCCGACTGAGTGGCTGGTCAAAGACCTAAAAATTCCCTAATTAGCCTCTTTCCACACTACAAGTTGGTTGCACAATACCTCAAAGAGGTGCTATAAAAAGGCCATGGGTGCACTTCATTTTTTAAGGAATTCAATAGCAAAGTTATGCTGCTACTATTCTCTTGAGGAATCCTGTATTCTCATCAAGAGTATACTAGCACCATTACATTGGGAAATCCATCTCACCCCTTGAGTGGATTAGCAAAGAATTCTTTCACCATTTTCATTCAAAATTGTAAGAAGATATTATTTGTGGGGGTCCAAGAGCCCTCCCTTGGAGGAAGAAGGGACTCATAGTCCTCTTTCTTCTTGGTGTTTTCTTTCACTGATAAAAACTTTACCATTGGTGACATGGGTCTTATTGTTTCTTTTGTCCTTATGTCCCTATGCTCATTAGTTTAGTTGTTATTTTATTTCTTAGTTTAATTCTTAGTTGTTCTTTTATATTTCTTTCTCTAACTCTTTTCCTTACAACTATCCTACTTAGAAAACCCAACTAAGCTTGCAAGCACCTCTGTTTTGCTCACTAAGGTGACGAAAGAGGTGTAACAGATTGGCGACTCCACTGGGGAAAGGTATCAATTTCCTACCCCATTTGGGTTTTTATAGCTCTTATTTTGGTTTATTTAACTTGCAGGTGCATTAATCGGCCTAAGCCAACTTGAAAAACATCCAATTCCAAGTTGAATTGAGATAATTCCATCCATAATTTTCTTTCATAGCCATGTGTCAATTGTGTGCAGGTTTTTTGGCCCACAGATGCACATCATGCGCACAGGCGCTAAAACCACAGTTCTTCTTTGCACACATGCCCCCATAAACTTGTTTCAGTCTGCACACAGGCGCTCAGTGTGCCTTTGTCTACTCTGAAACCCACACACTTGTGCAAAAAATACACATTGTAAGGTTTTTTGTGATTTGGGGAAGGTCCCTATCCCTCTTAAAAGTGATTTCATGCATGTTGTAAGCTACACCACACTTAGTTTCCTCTTTATATAAAGGGATTAGTCAAAACACATAGGCACTTAGGGGGTTTAAAATCATTATTTCCTCTTTTGCTTTCATTTTTGCTAGATGGATGGCTTGCTTTGACTAAAAGTATAAATTAGAATCATTTATAAGTCACATAAAACTTGCATTGGGACTAGAAGTTGGATAACAATTGCTTAGTATGCTCTTCTCTCGTGCTTCCAAGCGACCTTGAGAATCAGAAAAAGATTGTAGGACAATTTCATCTCCCTTAAAAAAGACTAAAACCTTTAGGAGAGGACAATAGCCCCTCTTGGGACTCCTGTTAGTTTATTTTTCAAACAAATCTTAAAATTGTAACAGGCCCATACATGCCCACATGCTACAAAGATAGGATAGTGTTGAAATTTACTTTCTTTGATTAAATCACTAGGGAAGTTTAAAGGTTTTGTAATAGGCCCATACATGCCCACATGATCATGATGCGGTAGCATCTCCCACATCAAGCGAGCCAGCACGGAAGCAGAGGACAGCTGGACAAGCGCCAGCGCAAATTTTGAAAACACCTTGAAGTTGTTGTGCAAATCTTAAATGAGCCATTTAAGAAGGAGGTGCACTTGTATATTGTAAATGGACCTTGAGCGGATTGCTCTCATCCTTAGTAGATAGAGGCATTTAAGATAGTTAATGCAGATAGATAGGATTTTAATTCTAGATTAGACTGTTTGAGAGTGAAAAAGGGAAATGGGATATAGACACCCTCATTGTGCATTTGTATCATTATTCTGGAGAAGAGAAAGAGAATGCAGAGAGCTGTGTAAGAACACCCATGTACAGACATTTGAATTAATAGAAGAGTTATGATTCAAAAATCATGGATGTGTGTTGTTCTCTGTGTATTGATTCTTAATGGTGTGCTCATGAATGTTTGCTTCCAGTTATACATTTTCTTTGATATGTTGTGTATATGAGTTCATGTTTGAAATGAAGTCTGAAGGGAAGAAAGAATGAGTTTCAATTGTTTCTCTATTTGAGCCAGAGGATTCTTGCAAGGAGTGCAGTTGAAGTGTCCGCAAGAGGTGCATTGACAGAGGGTTCAGATAGAGACAACTTTGGTTCTTGTTCATCCCAGAAGTGCAGTTGGGCACAGGAGCCGTGCAAGGAATGTGCAGGCCAGGTGGATTTCAGGGTTGCGAACCTGAGCAAGAGTTGAAGGACTGCCATTGCAGGCGTGCGCAGAGTTGAAGACTTCAACACTTAGACGGGGTTGAAGGTTTGCCACAAGGAGTGCGTGCAAGAGTTTCCTGAAGGACTTGAAGGTCGAGGGAAAGATCAGGAGCGATAGGCCTTCAAATTCGTTGAAGGGAAGCATAGAGAAAATTGTTCCTGGAAGGTTGGCGAGAAGTGTCGTAAGTTTACATGCAGGAGGACAAGTGTCGAAGGAGGAACACTTAGTTGTTTTGCAGGAATCACCAGGAAAGGAGTGGATGGATGAAATTCTCTGAGGAGATTTCACGACATCCCGTGGGTCGTCAGATCTCACTAAGGTGTAGGGGAGATACGACGTCATATTCTCTAGAGGTTCGAAGCTCAGGAGGGGCAGAGTCGTTGATTAGGGACATGAGGACCGTTGGATCTACACATATATCGTGTATCGGGGTTTCATAGATCGAAACTCCAAATTATTGCAATAGGAATCGTGAAATCGCGATACGCGATATCCCGACAGCTAAAAGGTAGCGTGGGACCACAACGGAGTTGGCAAGGTGGATAGGTGGCACAAGTCATCGGAGTTTCATAGCGAGAAGTACCGAAAACATTGCATCAGGATTCGTGAAATCGTGAACCCCAAATTCTCGATTGAAGTGACGGGACGTTGAAAGGTAAACTTGCACGCATGTTGGGTAATTGGCACATTGGGGTTCAGGAATTAGTAAAGTGAGTGGTTCGATATCGCAAGTGGCGAAATCGCGATAGGAAAAGTCCCGAAAAGATAAAGGAGAGGGTCAGCATTGACTATATCAGCGTGCAGGGATTCGAAGGCCCAACGCTCGACCACTGACCTCGCGAAGTCACAAAGTCCGATTCCACGATAAGTAAAGGAAGGGGATCGTGTGAGAGTTCCGTGGGTGTAGATTTCCGGATAGGGAAATAGAAGAACATTTCAGTTCTTTGGGCCGAAAGGAAGAGAAGATCTTATGAGAGGACGTGCCTATGGGTGTGGCTGCGTCAGTTTGGTATTAGAGCCTGATTCTTGTCTGTACAGTTCAGGCAAGGGAGGCATAATAGATAAGGAGTACTCTAATACACAACGTCAGTTTGGTATCAGAGCATAGAAATATTCTTTGCTTTCTGTAGTAGAGAGAAGAGAATTCACCATGCCGCTGAGAAGAGATAGACAGTCACCCGATCCATAGGATAGGGAAGTGCAGAGAAGGAGAGGCAGGGAGATGACAGATCCAGTCATGGAGAGACAGATGTGTTATCTGTGAGCTAGACTCGAAGACATGGAGACAGTGTAAAGGCATACAACTAGTGCAGGGGATATCAGTGATTCTGAAAGCGAGATAGAGGCTGAACGTGAGGAGGAAGTTGCAGCCAAATATGCATCAAATGAGCGTTTGATCAAAGCTATTTCCAGGATGGGTGCAAGAGAGAAAATGGACATTCCAGTTTATGAAGGGAATCTGGATGTAGAGGAGCTTCTAGATTGGATTAGAGCTCTAGACACATACTTCAACTATGAAGATGTCGAAGAGGATAAGAAGGTCAGGCATGCTGTCACTAGATTAAAAGGACATGCAACATTGTGTTGGGATGAACTACAAGCTGATAGACGCTGCAAGGGCAAGCAGAAGATCAAAAGCTGGGATAGGATGATCATGAAAATGAAGGAGAAATTCATCCCCAGGGACTATCAAATTACTCTGTTTAGGAGGATGCAGAACCTGAGACAGAAGCTGATGACATCGAAGGAATACACTGAGGAATTCTATAAACTGAACATCAGAGCAGGTCATCAGGAGAGCGACGATGAAAAGGTAGCTAGATATATGAATGGCTTGAGATACGATATCCAGTATGAGATGAGCATGGTAACCATCCGAATGGTGGAAGATGCTTATCAAATGGCTCTGAAAGCTGAGGAGAAGTTGAGCCAAAAGCAGAGTCAAAGGGGCCGAGGCAGAAGTCAACCCAGAGGCAAATTAGTTTCCCAGGATAAATTCTAGAAGCCCAAGGAGGAATGGAAGAAACCTCAGAATCGCACAGAGAGAGGTGGGACCTCACAGAGAGGGCCATATGTTGAACAGAGAGGACAACATAATGAGCAGAGAGGAGATTATGCTGACAACAACACTTTTCCTTGTACTAGAGGTAGAGGAAGAGGAAGAGGTGGAGTAATCACATGTTTCACATGTGGGAAGAATGGACACAAGTCTTATGAGTGTCCAGAAAAAAATAAAGACATTGGAGAAGCTCACATCACCGAGGCACAGAGGCGAGATGTTGAGGCAGAAGACACTGAAGGTGGAAGATCGCTCATGATGCAAAAATTCCTTTTGAAACCTGAGAAGGAGGTGGAAAGTTCAGTCCAAAGGACTAGACTTTTTAGGACTGCTTGTAAAACCAAGGACAGGGTATGCAAGTTCATTGTAGACAGTGGTAGAATGTATAATCTCATTTCTATAGAGATGGTAGAGAAGCTGGAGGTGGAGATGACTGATCATCCAAGCCCATATAGAGTTTCGTGGCTACAGAAAGGACACCAGGTAACTGTTACAAAACAATTCTTGGTTGAATTCAAGATAGGTGGATATAATGATAAAATCTTATGTGATGTCATTCCTATGGATGTTTGTCATCTATTGCTGGGTAGACCATGGCAATATTACATAAATGTGATTCATGATGGGAAAATGAACACATACACCCTGGAGAAGAATGGGAGGACACACATGTTGCTTCCGATAAAGGATAAGGAGGTGAAACTGGAAGTAAGCAACACAGTACTTCTCATGAGTGGGAAGGAACTTCTTACAGAGGTTAAGAAGAAAGAAGATCCATAGTTCTTTGTGGTCAGGAAACCGAAGATTGTTCTGACTAGCACAAAAGTGGATGATTTTCCAGAAGAAGTTTAGGAACTGTTGGAAGAGTTCACTGACATCATAGTGGACGAACTACCTCGTTCGTTGCCACCGATCAAAAGTGTGAGTCACCATATTGATCTCATACCAGGAGCTAGTTTTCCAAACAAAGCCACGTACAAATTGACACCGCAGGAGAATGAAGAAGTTAAAAGGTAAGTCCAGGAGTTATTGGACAAAGGATTAGTGAGGGAAAGCTTGGGTCTGTGTGTTGTTCCAATAGTACTCATTCCGAAGAAAGACGAAGGTTGGAGGATGTGTACTGACTCGAGGGAGATTAACAAGATAACCATCAGGTATAGATTTCCATTGCCGAGGATGGATGATCTGATGGATTGCTTAAGTGGAGCAAAGTATTTTTCAAAGATTGATTTGAAGAGCAGTTATCACCAAATCCGCATGAGAGAAGGTGATGAATGGAAAACAACATTCAAAACCAATGAAGGGTTGTATGAATGGCTTGTTATGCCATTTGTCTTAACAAATGCACCGAGTACCTTCATGAGGTTTATGAACAAATTCCTAAGGGAGTTCATCGGGAAATTTGTCATTGTGTATTTGGATGACATACTGGTTTTCAGTAAAACAGCAGCGGAGCATCTGAAGCATTTGGCTACAGTGATGAAGAAATTACAGCAGGAGAAGCTGTTGATAAATATGAAGAAATCCTGGTTCATGAAGACAGAACTCATTTACTTGGGGTTTGTTATTTAAGCAAATGAGTTGAGGATGGATCCAGATAAGGTGGAGGTAATCAAGAATTGGCCATCACCGAAGAATATCTTTGAGGTGAGAATTTTTCACGGATTGGCTATTTTCTACCGAAAATTCATCAGGAATTTCAGTGGAATTAGCGCAGCGATGATGGATATAGTGAAGAAGTGGCATAAATCTTTTCACTGGATAGCATAGGCTGAGAAAAGCTTCAAATTGTTGAAAAGGAAGATTACGGAACAACCGGTTTTGGTGTTGTCGGATTTCCTGAAGACATTTCAGGTGAAATGTGATGCAAGCGGATTTGCAATCGGGGCAGTCTTAAGTCAAGAAGATAGACCGATAGCGTATTTCAGTGAGAAGCTGATGTTACCCATGATTTTGGTCATCATGATGATGTATTGATGATGGTGTACTCAGGCTCTTCATAAGAACTTTCTCCTGAGAAAAGTTACTTTCTTCTCTTTCCAGAAATATCATTTTTGAAAGAGATTCGCAGGCTGCTAGTATATTTTCCTACGAGAATGCATGATTCTCGCAGGCTGCATGAAGCCAAGGTGTGAGAAGTTCACACTGTGTTGAACTGCTAGGGTGAGAACTCTTTCTAAGGCAAGGAAAAAGGTGAATTCTCGATGCTTCTAGGAGGATGAGATGGCATTCGAATGGTTATCCTAGTATTGGATTCCCTGATATTTTGGGATCATTCTTATCCAAGTAACTAATTCATTCTCTCCTATATATTGAGGGAATTCTCATGGAAAAGGTTAAGCAAGAAAACATGCAAGATTCATTGGAGAATTAGTGAAATAATTGTGTGAAGGATTGAAGCTACAACAGCTTGGAAACTTCAGCAAGAATATCATAAGGGTTTTGATCTTCTTCATGCAAGTGAGCAAGTGTGTGTGTCAGAGCCAAGGGCCATTGAAAGGAAGTTTGTGAAATCAAGGCTCAGGTTGTAATATTTACTTTCCATTAATATGATACAGTAATATGTCCCTTTCCCATAAAGCTAATTTCACTTTATTGTATAATTCCTTGATCATATACATAGATTGATTGTTGAATAGATTGTGCTTTCTTCACTTTGGTTGGTTTGTGTTGTCTTGGTCTTGACTGCACAAGAGCACTGGAGCGAAGCAGGAGCAACAAATACCATAGGAAGCAATTATAAGGTATGTTACTCGTTCTTGCCTCCTATTTAATTCAATAGTCAAAATCTAGGGAAAGAGTATTATTCTGTCTTGCTTTGTTCTAGATCCAGGTGGATCTAGGGAGATCGGTATGTGTCCACACTTACGGATTTATCCAATAAAAGCTGAATGAAGCAAAATTGAAATACTCCACTTATGATAAGGAGTTCTATGCTATTGTACAAGCATTAAATAAATGGAGGCATTACTTGATCCTGAAAGAGTTTGTATTGTACAGTGACAACCATGCATTGTAGTTTGTGACTTAACAGGAAAAGTTGAATCAGAAACATGTTAAATGGGTTGAGTATATGCAGAATTTCACTTTTTTTATTAAGCATATTTCTGGTACTGCTAACAAAGTTGTTGATGCTTTGAGTAGGAAGTGTTTGCTGTTGCAGGAGTTCAGAGTCAAAACATTGGGTTTTGATGATCTCAGGGACATGTACGCAGATGATCCAGATTTTGGAGAGGTGTATGAAGCAACTGAGAATCCATTTCTAAGAGATAGGAGCCAGTGGATGGACTGCATGATCCAGGAAGGATTTTTGTTTAAGGGCAATCAACTGTGTATTCCGAAATGCTCCATGAGGGAGAATCTGTTGAAGGAGAAACACAGTGGAGGATTGGCCGGGCACTTCGGTCATGACAAGACATTCGCAAAGTTGAATGAGTCATATTTTTGGCCGGGAATGCGAGTAGATGTCAAGAGATTCATGGATAGATGTAGAATTTTCCAGCATTCGAAGGGAAGGAAGCAGAATGTGGGATTCTATCAACCATTTCCCTACCAGAGAGGCCGTGGGATGCGATTAGCATGGATTTTGTATTGGGGTTGCCAAGGACACAACGAGGATTTGATTCAATATTTGTGGTGGTGGATAGATTTTCCAAAATGGCACACTTTATCCCATGTCAGAAAACCAATGACGCGACTCACATCGTGAACCTGTTTTTCAAAGAAGTCATTCGACTTCACGGCTTGCTAAGGAGCATAGTCTCGGACCAGGATACAAAATTCATCGGGCATTTTTGGAGGACCTTATGGAAGAAGATGGGAACTAACTTATTGTTTAGTTCAGCATATCATCCTCAGATGGATGGATAGATAGAAGTGGTCAACAGAAGTCTGGGAGACTTGCTGAGAAGCTTAGTGACAGAGCACCACAACCAGTGGGACAGTATATTACCACAGGCAGAATTTGCGTACAATGACTCAGTGAATCGGAGCACAGGCCAGAGTCCATTTTAGGTTGTCTATGGGATGCATCCGAGAGGAATTTCTAAACTAAGGGATTCAGAACAGAATGAAACTAGAAGCGCTAGTGCAGAATAATTCATTGAGGCGATGAAAGAACTTCACAGTCAGGTGAAGCAGCGACTGCTGGAATCAAGTCAGGAGTATAAACGTAGAGCAGATCAACATCGGAGACAACATCAATTTGAGGTTGGTGATCTAGTTCTGGCACATTTGAGAAAGGAAATTTCTGAGAGGAACATACAATAAGTTGAATATGAATAAAATCGTACCATGTAGGGTCTTGAGAAAATTTGGGGCAAATGCTTATGAGATTGAATTACCCGATGGGATTGGAATTTCTCCGATATTCAATATCTCGGATTTGTACCCATACAGAGAAGAGGAACCAGGGACTGGAGATGAGAAGCCAGTGATCCAATGGAAAAATCAGATGCCAATTGAATAGAAGCCACAGATGGAATGCATACTGGACAAGAGAGTGAGTAAAAGGACCAGGCAAAAGCAATACTTTGAGTATCTGGTCAAATGGAAGAATCATCCAGTTGAATATGCCAGCTGGGAGACTGAAGCAGAGATACAAAGGCATGGACAGACCATGCAGGAGCTCATGGATAGGAGCCCATGAAAGTTTTCAAGCGAGGGAGTATGATGCAGGAGCATCTCCCACATCAAGCGAGCCAGCGTGGAAGT
>JASDQU011379549.1:7113-23269 GCA_032191745.1 Picea mariana | reverse complement strand
TTAAGTTGTTAAAAATCTTGAGTTTCCTCTAGAATCCATAAAAATTCATCCTTATTAGTTAATGCCATTAAAGGTGTTGCTATTCTTCCATAGTTCCAAACAAACTTGTGGTAGTAACCTCTCAAACCCAAAAATCCTCTAAGATTCTTCAATGTTTTGGGAATCGTCTAGTCCATCATGGCCTTAATATTGTTAGGGTCTACCTTGACACCTTCATGAGATACAATATGACCCAAATACTCTACCTCCTTCACCCCAAATAAACATTTTGATGGTTTGACATATAGTTGTTTCTCCTTTATTATTTGTAGCACCTTGTCAACATGTCCAACATGATCCTCCCAAGACTTGCTATAGATTAGTATATCATCAAAAAATACTAACAAAAATTTTCGAACAACCCTTGGAATGTGGAAGGTGCATTCATAAATCCAAAAGGGATGACCAAAAATTCATAATGGCCTCAATGAGTTCAAAATGTTTTTTTTGGATATATTCTTCCTTCATTCTAACCTATTGATACCATGAAGGAACATCCAACTTTGTGAAGTAGATTTCTCCATATAGTTCATCTAAAAATTCATCAATGATGGTAATAGAAAACTTATATTTAATAGTGATATCGTTGAGCTCTCTATAATATGGACACATACGCCATGAGCCCTCTTTCTTGAGTACCATTACCATCGGTGCAGAGTAAGAACTTTGGCTTGGTCTAATAATACCAGCCTCTAACATTTCTTCAACCATATTCTCAATTTCACTCTTTAGGGCATAAGGGTATCTGTAAGGCTTGATGTTAGGAGGAAAAATCCTAGGAATTAGGTGAATATCATGATCATGATTTCGAGTGGGTGGAAGACCTCTGGGAATATCTTCAAATACTTTGGAATCCTTATCAATGATCCATTGGAGATCTAATTATCTAGATTTATGAGAGGAATGAAATGAATAACATATTGAATACAATAACACAGAGATATGGAGAACAACATAAGATATCCAATGAACAATAACTTCTATTGAATAAAGAAAATAGGCTGAAACTGTGAAACTGCAAAACTGAAAACAACTTGCTCAAATGTTGTTAGCTATCTCTGAGAAGAGATATGGATTCTGCATGCATATGTATGAGAAGAATGATTAAAATGAGGCTCCAAAGGCCTTTTTGACATTACTCATGAATTCAAAAACCCTAAACATTCAAAAACCTAACCCTAGGAGATGAAACGCCAAAAGTTATGTGGGCCCCAATGGGTAAGTTATTACCTCAACTTCCCGAGGTTGTAACTTTTGCATATGACCTCTGTTTTAGGCGTGTGATAGCCCATTGGAAAGGAAGTTTCGAGAATTACACATTATTCCATAAAAATATAACTATGTCTATAGTTTGACTGTGGAAATCCAAAAAACAACATTGTTTAGGGCCCCAAAATGGCATTGGAAGTACAAAAAATATGTACTAAAATGAAAAATTCCAAAATAAGCTAATTGGAATTGATTTGCAGCTGCAAATATCCACCTAGATGCTGTGTAGGGATTCAAGATAGCCCCAGAAGTGCAGAACACACAATTATAAATAAATTTCATCATTATAGGGAAATGTGTTGAACTAAAAATTGTCAAGAGGAGCCAGTTGAAATAGGTGGGTGGCCACCAATATCCACCTATTTTATTCCTACCCCTTAGGAAGAAATGGTCTCCATTGCATTGAGTTCCCCCATCAGGTGAGGAAATTTCTACTGAATTTGGCCTCAAGCGAGCCAATTTCTTTGGTGCAGGAGTTTCCCTACCTTGACAACCCGATAAAGATGGATCCTCTACTAGTGAGTTCCCTTGACCTGTGTGACCACTATCTGATCAGTGGATGTCTATTCCATGCAGTCAAGGTTGAGCTATGTTGGTGTCATTTTTTCTGCGATCTCCAAGGTGTCTAATAATGGTGTAAAATATGGCTAGAGGAGGTCCACATTGAAAATTGGGTGCAAGCCATTGGAATAGACCTTCTTTAGATTTGAAAGTTGGCTTCCATACATTAGTTGTCTCGATGAGAACCTAGTGGTAACCATAATTTAGGTCAATATTGTTGAAGAAATTCCCCCCCTTGAGTTGGTCAAGAAGATCATCAATTCATAGAATTGGGTATAGGTTCCTGGCTATGATTTTGTTTAATCCTCTGTAAGCAATGCAGAGACACCATGTCTCATATTTATTCTACACCAATATAGTAGATCTTTCACAAGGGGAGAAGTTGGGTATGATGTGCCCCTTTTGAAGGAACTCTTGAATCTAACTCTTGATTTAATCATTTTCAATTAGCGAGCGATGATAGACTAGTCCATTAGGAAGAGGTGCTCCAAAGGTTAGATAAATTGGATGCTTGAATTGGAAGTGCATTGTTACCCCATTGGGTGATGATAAGATGTATTTGTACTCTTCCATGATCCCTTCCACTTGCTTCTTCTCCAAAGAGACACTCTGTGTAGAGGTCATGGATGTGGTGAAAACCTTCTTCTTATTGTGAGCACAGATCACAAAGAAGACAAACTTCTCAGTTTGTGAAATGACCTTACTGCATTTCTTAGAAAAGATTAAAGAAATAGCAATAGGCAGCGCTACCTCTAGTATCCTGTACAATTGTCTACCCAAAGTAATAATAACACTATGGGGTCTAGACTCATACACAACATGTCACTTCCACAAGTATGGCTAGCCTAAAATAACATCACAAACTTCAAGGGGAGAAATATCACAAAATACCTCGGCCTTGAAGGGCTTGATGTCGTAGGGCAGAAAACATTGTTGGCTGAAACAAATATCTCTTCCTTGGCAAAGCCAACCGATGATGTAGGGCTACAGGTGTAATGTAATTGGAAGGTCCATATGCTTAACAACCTTTTTTGAGATCATGTTCTTCTGATTGTTTTTATCATCAATGAAATGAAGTGAATCCCCCTTTACCCACATATGTGAGTGAAGGAGGTGTTCCTCTTCCTCCGGTTCTTCTAGTTCACTTGGATGGACTTTGGTGGTAGCAAAAGTGCCACTAGGTTTGGCATCGATAATGTGTTTCCCTCCTTCTAGATTTGATTTAGAGTTAGAATCTTCCTCTGACTAAGAACTTTCAGCTCAGCCACCAGTGACCACTTGGAGCAACATTCTTTGATGTTGTGCCAAGGTATTTTATGGTATTCACACCACTTTCCCATGTCCTTATTCAACTTCTCATTACCCTTCTTGGGTTGCGGCTTGAAATGGTTGTATTGAGAGTGACCATATTTCCTCCATCCCTTGTTTTTGGGTTGGGAACACCTTTGACCTGATTCGATTGTGAGGATTTTGCATATCCTAACTCTCTCCTCTTCTTCTTAAATTTTTGCTCGATCTTGACAACAAATCTATAAGCCACACCTAATGATGCGATGTCCAGAAAATCCATTTCTATTTGAATGTATCTATGCAGAAAACCACAGTATTTGAGAACCAGATGTCATTTAGAGTATTTTATACCCAATTTGGTGTGTAGGGTATGGAAAATATTGGTGAAATCTGGTACTGTCTAGTCCCTTTCCTGATGCAACATGGTCCATCTTGTGTATTGGTCCTTGTAGCTACCAACAAAGTAGTATTATTCTTTAATGACATCCATGAAGGAATCCCATGTGGGGGTTACCACAAATATTGCAGATTAATATGTGTCCCTTTTCTTAGAGTAAGTATCCCACCAGTCATTAATAGGGGGGATGACCTTGAGGAGTGCAAAAGTAATCCTTTCCCTATCGAAAAAATTGTGGACCGAAAAATACCCTTTGAGCAGATTTATCCATTTATCTACAACATACACATATATTAGTCCTTCAAATAATGGAATATCAAAATTTAGTTGTACCTTGAAGGGGGTTGCATGGATTCTTGATGAAGATGTGTCTCATGTGGGTAGGTGTCGAAGGATCTGTGCAAATTTTTCCATCATTTCATTCCTTTTTCACACAAGGGCTTCCTAGAGAAAAAATTTAAAAGGATATCCTGATCCATCATCTTTTTTATCATCCCCCATGATTTGTTTTTGGGTTCGATGCAATCAATCTTGCAAAGTCTCAACTGTTTCGAGTCCAAACTTCTTGTACCCTGACGAGGATATGCACGAAGAAAAACAAATGAAGAGTAGACTGCTATGATACCATTGATATGGATTTATGAGCAAAACAAAATGAATAATAGATTCAATAAAATAACATAGATATACGGAGAACCACAATAGATATCTAGTGAATAATAACTTCTATTGAGTAAATAAAATAAGTTGACACTATAAAACTACAGAACTAAAAACAACTTTCTCAAATGGTGGTAGTTATGTTTGAGAAGAGATGTGGCTACTACATGCATCTATCTTAGAAGAATGATTACAATGAGGCTCCATAGGAAGTTTTAACATTGCTCATGAATGCCAAAACCCTATACATCCAAAAATCTAACCCTAGGAGATGAAACACCGAAATTTATGTGGGGCCCGATGGGTAGTTGGTACCTCAACTTCTTGTGGTCGTAACTTTTTCATACGATCTCCATTTTAGGTGTGTGATATCCCATTGGAAAGGTATTTTTGAGAAATACACATTATGCCATCAAAATATGACTTTGTCTATAGTTTGACTATGGCAAGAGAAAAAAACATTGTTTAGGGCCCCAAAACAGCCCTGGAAGTACAAAAAGATGTACTGACATGAAACCTTCCAAAAAAATCTAGTTGGAATAGGTGGGAAGCCACCAATATCCACATGGATGTTGTGTATGGATTTAGGATAGCCCCATAAGTGAATAATGTACAATTACAAATAAATTCCATCATTATAGATAAATGTGATGAACTAAAAATTGTCAAGAGGAGCTAGTTGGAATAAGTGGTTGGCCACCAATATCCACTTGGATCATCTAGGGGAATAGATGGCTTAGATGTTTGAAAATCTAGTGAGCATAGTTGTACAATTACACCCTGATGCCCCTTTTTCAATAATATTTTCATGCCATTACAGATTATCACCTTACCGGGTTTCCCTATGATACCCCTCAACTCAATTTACTTTCCTTCTAATGAAAATTTCCTGAAAATTTCTTGAAAATTAAAAGACATTGTTCCCAATGATTGTAACCATTGGAATCCTAGTACATCATAAACAATAGCCATGGGTATTGCAATCATTGAAATATTCATTACATATTCCCCCATAGTAAGATTGATATTATGGAATTTTCCTGAACAATTGATAGTTCCTTCATTTGCAATCATTACTTGAAACTCCGACATTGGATATATAAAGAAATTGCGAGCTTTGTCTAATTTATAGTGAATGAAATTATGATTACTGCCAGAATCAATTAGGACTATTACCTTTTTTTATTTTTGATATATCCTTCTATCTTGAGGGTTTGAGGAGTCTTAATTCCAGCCAATGCATTACATGATATAGTGGGATTCAACTCTTCAGAAGAAATATCTTCTATGTTTTCATCTTTAGATGTTTCTTCTTCCTCTTCACAATCTATGTAGAATAATTTCTTCTCACCACACTTATGTCCCTTACTGTACTTGTTTTCACAATTAAAGCATAAACCTTTTTATTTTCTTTCCTCCAATTGTTGAGGTGTCAACCTTGTAGGTTGAGGTGTTTTAGAAGAAGGAACATTATTCTCTCGATAGATGTTAGGAGTGGTCCTTCTAGTATAAGTGCTATCATTTCTTCTGTGAAAATTGTCCGAGCGACAAGTGATTTGTTAGAACAAAGCCATCGATACCACAAAAATTGATTGGGTTCTAAATATAAAGAAGAAATTTATACCTTTTGTGTGTGTGGCATATCATGTAGATCAAATAAGTACTCCATCGGAAGTATCCATGTGATTGGATTATTTCCATCAAACTTCCTCATATCGATCTTAGGAAAGTGATTGGTCTTCAACCCAAAGTTGGAGTTTTTCCAGTCTTGATTCATCTTCTTTGTGTCCTCATCATGAATTTCATGGGATACATTTTCACTTTCAGGTGGCCTCTCTATTATAAAAAATTTCAATCCTTCCATGATCTCCCTTTTTAAACCATCCATATTAGTATTCATTATTGCCTCCAACTTAGCTTCAGTTGAATCCATCATCCCTTATAGTTCATCTTTTGTTATTGTCTTCTTTTGTAAATAATTTATGTCCCTACACATTTCTTCACCTTCATTAAGAGTCCAAGTAGGAATGTATGAAGGATTATTTGGTGTATAAGTTCCCTTTTTTGATGGCATGTTGGCCGAGTATCACTTTTAAACCTTGATTTCGAGGTGGTTCTGCTAGACGATATTTCTTCAGTTGTATCTCCAAAATTTTGGCCCTTCTGGGTCTGAAAAATCTATTTTGTAGTTCTCTAATACCTCTTCTCTACAATGCCATAGATCTGATCAAAATTGGATGTTCCAAAAGGAATTTATGGTAACTTCCCCACACCTTGCTTATTTTTGTCCCTTCCAAGAGAGCATACTTGTAAAGTGTGCCAAGAGTACAATATCTAATATTTGATTCTAAATATTGCACCAAAAGTACTACAAACTATCTACTATATAATTCAACTAGTCTCACTTAATTTGGATAGTCACTAAAGAAGATATCATTTTTTTACCTAGAGCACATGTTTCATAATAGTTAATATCACTAGTCATCTACCCTATCTTACACGAGGTGTATCTACAAAAGTAGAATGACCCAGAAAATGAAATTTTTATCACAACTAATTTGATAATGTATCTGAATATATTCCAAGTTGTAGGGTATGAAACGTCACATAAACAATATTCTAGTGAATATTCTATGATTACTAAATTCAGGATGATTCTATAACCCTATATTACACAGGCTATATCTTTGAATGTGTAAGGAATAAGAATCTGAAATTTTAACCCGAAGTACCTTTATCTATCTACTAAATAGCATCCTAGGATTTTCTTCTGAAACATCATATAAAAACATTATAGAAAAAAATCCAAGGTACCTCAAATGTAGCAGCGAAACCCCAACACCTTGAACTCTGATACCAAATGTTAAGGGATAAATATCAAAATAGCATAAAATGCCTTAGAATAAGTACTCAACTCCTTGAGAAAGAGATAATTTCAAATAATAATCCTCTTCTAGGAGGAAACCTCCTTATACAACACATAAATTACAAGTACCAGATGATTCCAAATGAAATGGTATCCTTGGTATATATAGGAGACAAGGAGGTACAATTACAACTAATGGACCCAATCCAACATAAATAAAATAAAAATACTAATGTAATATGCCCCAATTAAGGGGTAATGTGCCACTATTTATGGCTTAACATATAGGGCTTAAAAGTTGAATGATATATAACTAGAATACAGTTCTATAAATCCCTCGGATCATAGGCCTAATCCATTGGGCATGCAGTCTCAACCAACAAAGTATTAAAGATGATAATGAAAAGGTGGAAGAAATAAGAAGGACAATAAATCTTAGACCATAACAGAGGGGAAAATGATACTCTATCAATCCTGCGATGAAGAAGGATGGATTTATTGGGTAGTACAAAATTAATGTAGTGAAGATAAAATGCAAGTGTATGGACTAATAACAATATGAGAATTCAATAATATAACACTTGTGAGGTAACCTATAAAGGAACAAAATGTATATGGGTTATGATAGATATTGTATGAAATAGAAATGAATACTTCATCCCTGTCTCACAAGGCTTAGTAATAAAGAAACAGGTCCAATATATGGAAATATGTAATATTTTATGATTCCTTTTATAATTGTACCAATGGTGTTTTAACCAAATTGATACACTCTTTACACAAGATAATCAGATTACAAATTTACAGGTTTATTAAGAAGGACAAATATGAAAAAGTGAGAAATATTAACACAGGAAATAGAAGAAAACATAGGGCTCTACTGATAATGAGCAATGAATCCATGAATTATTCTTTGATGCATGAGAAAATTACAACTTCCCCACAGGATTCATAACATATAACACAATATCACTTCAAAAATCACCTAACCTACCACTCTCTTCCAAAATGAATATTGCCCCATTTTCCATGAAGTTTTGGATTTTTTTATAATCTTCCAATATTATTTCAATTACCTAGAAATGTCGGCTGAGAATATTGAATCAATCTTTCCAAATATCGAACTAATGCATAGTTTTTTGCTTCAAGTCTGGAACAATTAGATCTTCTTTACCAAAATATAATTTAAGTTCTCAACTGACGCCATTAAATATGGAACTGATCTTTTGATAGTTGATCCTCTTCCTAGAAATGTGAATCTAATTAACTTGTTTTTCCATAAATATCCTTGAATACAAATGTCATTTGGAGAGATCGATTTTTCTAAGAATGTAATTTCTATTGCTATAAATTTTTTTTTTTACTGGACATTTGAAATTGAGTCTGCTACAGTCCTAAAATTCAGCCATCGTTGGATTGATCTCAGTGATCGATCGCAACCATTGTTTTCCAGGGTGAGGTTTCATCCCACATTCACTGGGAGATTGTCTTTGAATGGATTTGTAAGGAAAGAAAATTCCCCTTTAGTTTGAATATGAGTGGATATGATTTTGCAATGTTAATTTAAAACATGGGGTCCACTTTACTAGGTTGGCCTTAAACTCTTCTCACAAGAAAATCGACTAACAATTATCCCCAGTGCCCCGATATATCAATGAAGGTTTCAAATGATGTCATTGTTCACATCATCTAGGTCACACAAACACATGGTGACTTCTCCTTGGTTCATGTTGATTGTTGATGTGGCAGGGAAGTAATACATGTGTCACCAAGCTAGGCATGCTTTACAGTATCTTCGATGGGTTCCCTATGTCCACATGGAATATTCTTATTGGCTCTATTAGATGTTGTGTTGTTATTCCATGATATCCCTAGTTATTCAGTGTATAATTGGTGGAAAGATGAGTAAGATCCACATGAGAGGCTGATGTGGCACCAGATTGGAAGAGTTTATGGAGAAGTACTTGAATAAAATTTTGGTGGCCCAGTAGCTTGGTGATCGATGAGTTTGATGGCCTGGTGTACCAACAATCAATGATCGGTACTTTTTACTTGATGAGATCGGGGGATTTATTATCCTAGTGGGATGATGGGTCAATAGTCGAATATGCCTTGAAACTTAACATTAAATATAGATCATCAATCTTGCCCCGAGAAACAATGTGAGTCATTGATCTAATGTGTTGAAAATCCAAATTTGCTAAGACCTTGGCAATGTCAAGTTGATGTCATCTGGACACATGGTATATTTTTACTGGCCCATGATGACACTAAGGTGGAAGATGGACATGACACATGTCCACCATTTTTCATTCATTATCCTATGTCTTTGGCGGATATATTTTCTCCATGTGACAGTCATAGGTTGGCTATGACGGAGGCTATGCTAGCATTCCACATTGGAGTTTTGTTTCCATTTACATCCACGTGTATGATGAGCTAGCCACCATATCATGATCATATGGGGATACTTTTGAATTGAAATTCAGGGGCCTGGGGGCTGATGACCCAGTGATCCCAAAGGACAGGAAATCAGAAGATCGAGGCTTTAAACATGTTGCGAATTAAAAAATTCTAAGGGGCCGATTGTCCCGGTAGAATGGAGATCGTGATATCGGGGATCATGATCTATAATATACACTGATAATCATGAACAATGGTCCTAAACAAGTATAATGCACCTCTTCTTCGATTCCTTTTGTTCCACTTCCACTGATTAGAGGAAGAATGGATGAGAGGAGGGTTTGGTGTGACCTCTTATTTCATATGAGACAAGACAAAATTAATTCCCATATACCATGTGATGGTGAGCTGATGTTTTAAATTATTGAGAGACATAAAAACTCATAGTAATTAGTCAACACTTGAATAACTAATTTGGAATTAGTCGATGCATGTTCATTATTGGTATATAGGATGGAATAGGAAGCCATATGGATAATATTTGGGACCTGTCTATCAAATTCCAAAATAGAGGTTTAGTCGATTGGACCTATGGTGTATGAATTAAAAACTATCGTAAGACATAAACGAGCCGATTATCTTTATTTGAATGGAAATCGATTATATCTTAAACACTTGTCATATGCATCAAGGATTTGGTCGAGGACATTTAGAAATTTATTTGAACTGGTAAATACATGAGACTTGGTTAAAAATTCCTTGAATTTCAATGAATAATGATCACAAATCATCAATAATTACTGTAAGATATAGACCAATCAAAACATGGATATAGGAAACAATACAAGGTGAAAAATGGGAATAAATCTTCTAAATCCCAAGATAAATATTTTAAAATGATGAGTAGGGAAATTTATATCATATCAAGTACTTATTTGGACTATGGATTGAGAGTTATAGATGAAAGGAGATAGGTAGGTCATTGCAAAATTTTGCAAAATTTCAAAATTTGGCGATGTAAATTTATGTTACAACATAGGCTCAATCTGGCAATGGTGTCTCCCTACAAGGCATCAAAGAACATGCAGACCATGTGCCTTCACCATTTATTTAAAAAATTATTTATGACCATTATTATAATCCTCTAAACACTATAAAAGAACTAATTTTTTTTTCACTTTGGATGCCTATACCTTCTCTCAAAACCCTACTCATTCTCAGCTGAAACAAACTAACTATACAAAGTGCAAACCAAAACACTCTACACATTGAAAATTGAAAAGAGACTGCTCTAACTTCTAAACTCAAAACTTGAAAAATGAGGAAAATTATCAATAGAGGAGATTATTTATGTACAGTAATCTCCTACTCTATTTAGCAACAACTTCACTCATCAAGTAATGTGAAATTTCCAAGAAAGCAATCAAAATATTTTTCTGCTAATATGATCATACCTTCCACTTATAGTTAACCAAGAAAAAAGAAGTATGGATGACTTAAAATCAATGTGCATCTCAAATACATACTTAGAGAGAAAAAATAAATAAAAACTAACTCCACTTGATGATTCAAGAAAAAATGTTGTAGGATCTTGAAAAACATGAAAAAATACCTCCTCTTGATCAACTGTAAAAGATAGGCATCCTTCATCCACAAATTTATCCTCCTTGTATAGATGACTTAACTAAATTTTTGGAATCTTTTTTTTCCGGATGAAGTAAGGTTGTTCCACCGGTGCATCTCCAAGTAGTCTTTGTTTAAGATCATTAATATATAAGTCCTTAAGAAGTATGGGTAGCAGTATATCTATTTGTGACTCATCATTATAAAACTCATACATATCATAAACTGGTCTAGTGTTGTATACTTCTACATATATGAATGTAGAGATCTTATTCTTAAAACCTTTTTCTATTCCTTTATAGGTTTCATATACAGGTTCACTATTGTAAAATTCCATGTGTGCTGATGTAGAAATTCCCTCCTCGTCATCCTGGTATTCATCAAATATAGGATGATTGTTTAAAATTCTTAAAACTTCAAATTTAGAAACCCTAGTTTCATGATATCCATGAAAGGATGGTTGTGTATGGACAACTTGATCTTCATAAAATCTTGAAAAAGCAATTTCATCGTAGAAAAAACTATTAGAAACATATGAGATAATGTCAAATCCATCTACAACCTTGATATCATCAACTTGAAATAATTCTAGCTTCAATGAACAACCAAAGACACCTTCTTTAAATTTTTTGATCTCTTCCTTAAGAACATAGATATCATTTTGTTCAATAATATCTTGACCTTTATATTCTAATAAAGGAAACAAAATTGCACCTTCTTGAAAACTTTCAGGTGTATCTTCATGATTACTATGTTGAGATACATCTGAAGTATCTTCTTCACTAGCACAGCTATAAGCAGTTTGTTCTTCCATATCTTGATCACTTTCTTCATCACTAAATCCTTTATCATCATAATTATTTTGAGGTACCTATTATTTCAATTCTTCATGACAACAATGCTCGTAGAGAAGCTCCACTGGATAAAATATTTTACAATGAGAATGGAATACAACATGAAAATCTTTTAGAGAAGCTATACAAGTTGTAGCTAAATATTTATACCATTGTCTAGCATCTACATCCAACAATATCATGAACATTTTCAAGAGTACATCTTCATGAAAAATACCCATTTGATGCATGAATTCATGAAAATCTATCAAGTGTTGAAATGGACAATCATCATCACCTTCTATAAATCTAGGAAGGTAGTCTTCTCAGTCTTCTATACTAGTCATAGAATTAGGAAAACTAGGTACATTTGAAAATTCAAATGGAGCATACCTCACAAAAATTGATCTTGACATTTGAAACATAGTTGAGTCACCAGTGAAATCACAGTGGAGTCACCCAGTGAATAACCACATAGCCTATGTTTGATCCTTGTTCACCTTCAAGAATTGTATCTCATATTCATAAAACCCTAGGGAAAATATTGAACCTTCGTCCCTGGAAATGATGCCAAAAAGAATGTTGTAACTTGAGATGGTTTCCCATTTCTTAGAAACCATGTCAAGACATATTTAATCCTTATTTAGGCCACAAGTTGGATCTTGGACCAGAGAGGGCTCTCTCATCTAATATAAGAACACTAGTTTCTCACTGCCACTAAGCAGAAGTTCTAAAAATTAAGAACATGTGCCATATTTGATGGTAAACAAGGTAAAATATGGTGGATAGGTATTAAAAGTTAAATGATAGAGAACTGGAATAAAGGTTTGTAAATCCCTCATATTAGAGGCCTAATCCATTGGGCATGGAGTCTCAACAAATACAATATTAAAGCTGATAATGAAAATGTGTAATAAATAAGAAGGGAAATCAATATTATACCATAATAGAAGGAAAAATCAATCTATTTCAATATTGATATGAAGAAGGATGGATTTACTAGGAATTAGACAATGAATCTAGTGAAGATAAAATGCAAGTGTATGGAATGAGAACAATATGCGAATTCAAAAATATAACACTTGTTAGGTAACTTGTAAAGAAACAAAATGTATCTGGGTTATGTTAGATATAGTATGAGAGAGAAATGAATACTGTATCCCTGTCTCACAAGACTTAGTATTAAATACACAAGATAATATGACTACAAATATACAGGTTTACTAAGAAGAACATAGATGAAAAAGTGAGAAAGATTAACATGGAAAATAGAAACAAAACACAGGGCTCTACTGAGAATGAGCCATGAATCCATGAATTATTTTTTGATGTCTAAGAAAATTACAACCACCTCAAGGGATTCATAATAGAGAACACGATATCAATGGAAAAATATCCTAACCTACCCCTCTCCTCCAAAATGAAGATTCTCCCATTTTCAATGAAGTTATCAATTCTTTTATAATCTTCAAATGTTGTTTTAGCTACCTATAAATGTTGACTGAGAATATTGAATCAATCTCTCCAAACATGGAACTAATGATTAGTTTTTTTCTTCAAGTCTGGAACCATTCATTTTTCTTTATTGAAATATCTTTTAAGTGCTCGATCGATGCCATTGAATCTAGAACTTATCTTTTGATAGTTGATCCTCTACCTAGAAATGTGGTTCTACTTAACTTATTTTTCTAGAAATATCCTTGAAGAGAAATGTTATGTTGAGAGTTCAATGTTTCTAAGAATACATTTTTTGTTGCTATAATTATTTTGTTGACTGGACATTTGAAATCGATTCTATTACATTCATGAAATTCAGCCATCATCGGATCGATCTCAGTGAGCGATCACGACCATTGATTTATTGGGTGAGGTTTCATCCCACATTCACTGGGAGATTCACTTTGAATGGATTTATAAGGTAGGAGCATTCCCATTTAGTTTGAATGTGAGAGGATAGGCTTGCATAATGTTACTTTTAAAATGTGGGGTCTCACTTTACCAGGTTGGGCTTAAACTCTTCTCACAAGGAAACCAACTAACAATTTTCCCCGGTGCCTTGATATATCAACGAACGCTACAAATGACGACATTGTTGATGTCATTTGGGTCCCACGAACACGTGAAGACCTCACATTTATCCACGTTGATTGTTGATATATAAGGGAAGTATGACATGTGTCACCAAGATAGGTGTGCTTTGAGACATCTTCTATGAGTTCCATGTGTCCACATGGTAACTTTTTATTGGCTCCAACGGTTGTTTTTGTAGTATGACATACTATCCCTAGTTCGTTAATGTATTCTTGGTGAAAATATGAGTCAGGTCCATGTGGGAGGATGACATCGCACCAGATTGGAAGAGGTTATGGACAAGTGCTTGAATAGAAGTCTGGTGGCATGATAAATCAATGATTGGTGAGTCTGATGGCCTATTGTACTGGAAATTGGTGATCAATACTTTTCACTTGATGAGATCATAGGATTTATTATATCAGTGGGATGATGGGTCGGTATCCCGATATTCCTTGAAACATAAGATTAATTATGGACCATCAATCTCACCCCGAGAAACTATGTGAGACGTTGATATGATGTGTTGAAAAGATAAATTGGCAAAGACCTTGGAAATGTCATTCTAACTTCATCTAGACACGTGGTATATTTTTATTGTCCCACGATGACACTAAGTTGGCAGAAAGACATGAAACATGTCAACATTTTTTGATGCAATGTCCTATATATTTGGTGGATTTCTTACATCCACGTGGCAGTCACAGGTTGGATATGATAGAGGATATGCTGGTATGCCATGCTTTCATTTTGTTTCCATGTATATCCACATGTATGTTGAGCTGGCCACTGGATCGGGATCATATGGGGAGATGTTTTAATTGAAATATGGGAGCCTCAATTCCGATGACCCAGTGATCCTAATATACCAACGATCGAGAAATCTGAAATTTAAAATTAATGTGGATTAAAAACTTTCAGGGGCTTGGTAGTCCCGGTATACCAATGATCGAGAGATCAGGGGTCGTGATCTATAGTATACACTGATAATCACCAACATTGGTCCCAAACAAGTAGAGTTCTCCTCTTATTCAATGCCTTTTGTTCTACTTCCACTTATTATAGGAAGAATGGATGAGAGGAGGGTTTGGTGTGACCTCTTCTTTCACTTGAAATAAGACAAAATCAATGGTCATCTACCATGTGATGGTGAGTTGGCACATTAAATTATTTACAAGATGCACAACTCATAGAAAATTTAGTTGACACTTGAATAACTAATTTGGACTTAGTCGATGTGCGTTCTCTACTAGTGTAGAGGATGGAATAGGAAGCCATATGAATAATATTTGAAACTTTTCTGTCAAATTCCAAAATAGAGGTTTAGTCACTTGGACATATGGTGTAGGATCTAAAAACTATCGTAATCCCTAAACAAGCCAATTCTCATTATTTGAATGGAAATTAATTATAACTTAAACACCTATCATATGCATCAAGGATTTGGTTGAGGACATTTGGAAATTGATTTGACCAGGTAAATACAAGATAATTGGTTAAAAATTCCTTGAATTTCAATGAAGAATGATCATAAGTCATCAATAATTACTATAAGAGATAGACCAATCAAAACATGGAGATATGAAAAAATACAACTTGAAAAATGTGAATAACTCTTCTAAAGACCCCGGGTCAAGATAAGGATTTTAAAATGATGATTATGAAAAGGTATATCATAGAAATTAATTGTTTGGACTAAGGATTGAAAGTTCTAGATTACAGGATATAGGTAGGTCATTACAAAATTTTGCAAAATTTCAAGACTTTGGCGATGTAAATTTATATTACAACAAAATTGAAAAGATGTATCTAGTTTCAAGCAGAATTTTTGGATCAAATGAATGGTTTTATCACAAATTAAGGCATATATAAAGGAATACAAGGCTCTCATTCTTATGGTCCACACTTTGGGGAATTTAAGAGGCTATTACATCCAAAGTTGTTAGATCAAAAACCTCAAGCACATATAGATAGTAAAAGAAGCATGCACCAAGAGATTCATCCCCTGGGTTATGTTTGAGTCCATAAATCTTTGCATTTTTTTGTTTGTGTTCTTCTAAATCCCTCCCTCTCATCTAACTTCTTGTATAAGATCCCATTAATAAAATATCAAGAAACATGTTATCCAACATATTCAATGTTACT
>JASDQU011379548.1:0-22838 GCA_032191745.1 Picea mariana | reverse complement strand
ATAATTTTAGATAATAAGCCTCTTCGAGGGGGAAACCTCCTTTTACCCCACTTAAATGTTCAAGTACAAGATGATTCAAAACGAAAATGTCTCCTTGGTATATATAGGAGACTAGGAGGTATAATTACAACTAATGGCCTAAAGATGACATAAATAAAATAACATTACTAATATAATATGCCCCAATTAAGGGGTAATGATCCAATATTAGGGATTAACATCGGATCCCTATTGGAACCTCACGAATCTAATCCATAGGTCCTTCGTAAGAACCCGCCCTGTGAAACTTAACACCAGGCGCGAGCCTTATGTCTCCATGCGACCACAACCAGGCCTTAGCGTAAGCGCCTTCACAACTCGTGAGTTCATGAGTTGTAGACCCTTGACTCCTCTTTCTCCTAACGTCGATACTCAAGATGCAATACGGGTATGGCTCCTCCTTGCTAGTGCCTCTACAAGTGACCACCGACTAGGGCCTAACTCTAGCACCCCTTGCAACTCGCGACTTCACGAGTTGGAGTGTTGAGCCCTCGTGCTCCTCCTTTGTGAATCCCCGAGACACGATAAGTCAACAATGGGTTGACTCCTTCCTAGGCGATGTGTGTCCACCACCTGTCACCCTCTTCTGTCTTTTCTATGCACTCTATGTTTGCACCACCTGTCAACCACACGGTCCCCACCTAATGGACACGACGCATGTTCGCCCAATCCCTCGATGCTCAACACTTCGTGACTTTTGTAGTTGAAGAGGAACTCTTTCAACCCCCAAACGCTCAATACGCGATACCCCGTGAAGGTTCTGATCCAAAGGTTTTCCCATGGCTTGGATCCAATGGTCTGGATCTCCTTCCCTGCTCATCGCAACTCGGAACTTCACGAAACTAAGAAATTTAGTTTTCCCTCCAAACTTACGAACCCCAAGTTTGTGAAATGATCCAACGACGTGGGTTGAAATGAGATCAATGACTCATATTGAACCACGATCAATGGTTCACGTTGATTCTTGATATTAGGGTGGTGGGTTTGTCCAACTCCTAACCACCTTACAGCTCCACTGGATCCTACGGTCCTCGCGATTTCGCGAGCTCTCCACGAAGAATTTTGACCGCCCGATTCACTACTCAATGACTTTTGCCCAAATGACTCAGTGTTCTCCTTCCTGAACTTGACTTCTATGAGACAATTTCGATCTCCATCTCCCTTTGAGCACTTCAAAGGTATTATACCTCCCGAGATTTCACTTGTAAACTCAAGCTTCCAAAAAGAGCCTTGCTCTCACTCCTTGTGGAAAACTTTCAAATATCCTCTGGTTATTTGAGCCTTCGACCTTGTGCACTCTTTGCAATAGTGGTCCTCTCAATCTTCCTTCTGGATTTATAAAATCCAAGGCTTCAATTGGCCTGTGCACACCTTGCACGACTCTGTGCTTCACCTACACTTCAGCTGGTATGAGAACAATGGTATCTCTCCTGAGCCTTCTGAGATAAAACTCAGACCCTCGTCAACGCACACCTTGTGGACATTCACTGCACTCTTTGCAAGAATTCTCAGGAAGAGAAACAATTGAAACTCATTCTTATTCTCTCTCTGACTTCATACATTCAACATAAAATCATACATACAACACATCATTGAGATAAATGCATAACAGAGAAACAAATCAATTGTAAACATACCATTCAAAAAATGTAAACAGTAATCATCATAACACCATGAAAGTTCAGTCAAAGCTTCATATATTAACTCAAGTGCTCCTCTACATGGGTTCTTCTCTACAGCTCTCTTCTACAGCTCTACATCTTATGAAATCTGAATGATCATAAAAAAATTTCAATGATACAAGGGTGAGGGTGTTTATATCCAATTTTCCCTCCTATGCTTCTAAAACTGTCTAATCTAACATTCATATCTACCTACTTTACATTAATCAGACTTAAATTCATATTACATCCGGCAGATGAGAGTAATTTCTCCAGATCTTTTCATATCTCTAAGACATAAATGTAAGTACGCTTCTCCTAGCTATTAAATTAATGCTTCAGATTTCAAAATTCAAAACGTTTTCATAAAAACGTGCCCCTTTTTTCATCTGTACGTCCAGCTGTTCCTTTGGCTAGGCACGCGCTTTTGCTTTGTACGATGCTCTTGCATCACAATGTGAACATGTATTTTACTCATAAGTTCCAGGTAGATGGGGTTGGTCATTTGTTATTAGATATGATCCAAGAGGAAGGCCAATAAAGTATAATGTAGAGGAAGATCAAGAGGGTATTGAAGAAGACAATGATGCAGAGAATCAACATGAGTTACATGATAATGTTCCAGAGGAAGATCTTGAATAATTAGTTGAACCAGATGATGTAGGAGACAATGCTCATGAAGATGATATCGATGATGACTTTATCAAAACTGACATTTCTGATGATGATGATGATATGGAAAATCATTACAATGTTTAATCATGATTGGATGATACAGATGTGGACTTTGATGTAGAAGATAATCATCAATTACATTGAAGTGTACAAGGTATGCCTATATATATATATATAATATTGATAGAATTATTGACTTGTATTGGTATATTGTATAAATTAGTGTTCAACTTTAATTATGTCATTTTCTAATGTGTCGCTATATGTTGTAGGAGACATTTCTTAATTATGACAAAAAACACATTCATTTATTTTCTAGTACATAGATTTTGTCAGGTTTTGGGGAATTGAGAGTGACGTGAGGGGGAGGGGGGAGATGAGCTTCCACCTTCACGTGGTTAGCCTCGTTCAGTAGAGAATATTAAAAAATTCTCGAAACAAAGAGAAGATCGCCAAAGTTAATGAACAATTTCCTTATTTCACCTAGTTTGTTATTATATAATATTTAATAACTCAAAAATAAGGTGCCCCTGCTCATGTACTTGAAACCGACACATATAAATGACATGTGAATGGGGACAACGTTGAAATTTTTTCAATTTGTGCTTGTATGGATTGAAATTTGAAATGGTTAGACTAGACGCATGCATCAACAATATGGTAGGGTTTCCAGACTCAAACATGACTCACACAAACAATTTGACAATCAAACACAACAATCCTATAGAATAATTAATGTGAATGGGGCCAATGTTGAAATTGTTTCAATTTGTGCTTGTATGGACTGAAATTTGACATGCTAGGACAACACACATGAATTGATGGTATGGGAGAGTTTCCAGACTCAAACGTGACTCAAGGAAATAATTCAACAATCAAGTATTCTTTGGTTATTCTATCAAAACCCAAAAATAAGGTTCACTTGCTCTTGTACTTGACCTTGCTTATAATTGACATGTGAATGGGGCCAACATTGAATTGTTTTCAAATTGTGCTTGTATGGATTGGAATTTGACATGGTTAGACTAGACACATTCAATTATGGTATGGTAGGTTTCCAGACTCAAACATGAGGCACATAAACAATTTCAAAATTAAACAACAAGCCTATAGAATAATTAATGTGAAGGACTAGATGAATTAATACATAAATTTGACATAAAATTTTGATATGAATATTCCTGAATCCTCTATGAATATACAAGATCAAATTTTGTTTCATCAAATATTTGGTTATTTGATCATAACCCAAAAATAAGGCGTGCCTACTCATGTACTTGAAACTAGCGCATATAAGTGACATGTGAATAGGGCCAACGTTGAATTTTTTCAATTTGTGCTTGTATGGATTGAAATTTGACATGGTTAGACTAGACACATGCATTGATGGTATGGGATGTTTTCCGGATTCAAACATGACTCACACAAACAATTCTACAATCTAACAACAAGCCTATAGAATAATTAATGTGAATGGGGCCAATGTTGAAATTTTTTCAATTTGTGCTTGTATAGATTGAAATTTGACATCGTTAGACTAGATGCATGCATTGATGGTATGGGATGGTTTTTGGACTCAAACATGACTCACAAAAACAACAAGCCTATAGAATAATTAATGTGAATGGGGCCAATGTTGATTTTTTTTCAATTTGTGCTTGTATGGACTGAAATTTGACATGCTAGGACAACACACATGCATTGACAATATGGGAGGGTTTCCAGACTAAAAAATGATTCAAACAAACAATTCAAAAACAAAATTTTCTTTCATTATTATATCAAAACCCCAAAATAAGGTGCACCTGCTCATGTACTTGACCCTGCTTATAAGTTACATGTGAATGGGGCCAACGTTGAAAGTTTTTCACTTGTGCTTGTATGGCTTGAATTTTGACATGGTTAGAATAGGCACATGTAATGATGATATGGGAGGGTTTCCAAACTCAAACATGACTCACACAAACAATTTGACAATCAAACAACAAGCCTATAAAATAATTAATGTGAAGGACTAGATGAATTAATACATAAATATGACATCAAATTTTGATATGAATATTCCTGAATCCTCTATGAATATACATGATCAAATCCTATTTCATAAAATATTTGGTTATTTTATCATAACCCAAAAATAAGGTGCCCCTGCTCAAGTACTTGAAACCGATGCATATAAGTGACATGTGAATGGGGCCAACATTGAAATATTTTCAATTTGTGCTTGTATTGACTGAAATTTGACATGGTTAGACTACACACATGCATTGATGGTATGAGAGGGTTTCCAGACTCAAACATGACTCTCACAAATAATTCGACAATCAAACAACAAGCCTATAAAATAATTAATGTGAATGGGGCCAATGTTGAAAATTTTTCAATTTGTGCTTGTATGGATTTAAATTTGACATGGTTAGACTAGATGCATGCATTGACGGTATGGGAGGGTTTTTGGACTCAAACATGACTCACACAAATAATTAGAAAATCAAACAATAAGACTATAGAATAATTAATGTTAATGGGACCAATGTTGAGATTTTTTCAATTTGTGCTTGTATGGACTGGAATTTGACATGCTAGGACAACACACATGCATTGATGATATGGGAGGGTTTCTAGACTAAAAAATTACTCAAAAAAACAATTCGATAATCAAATATTCTTTGTTTATTCTATCAAAACCCAAAAATAAGGCACACCTACTCATGTACTTGACCCCACTTATAAGTGACATGTGAATGGGGCCAATGTTGATTTGTTTTCAATTTGTGCTTGTGTGGACTTAAATTTGACATGGTTAGACTAGACGCATATAATGACAGTATGGGAGGGTTTCCAGACTAAAAAATGACTCAATTTTACAATCAAACGAAAAGCCTATAGAATAATTAATGTGAAGGACTAGATGAATTAGTACATGAATTTGACATCAAATTTCAATATGAATATTACCGAATCCTCTATGAATATATAGGATCAAATCCTATTTCATTAAATCTTTGGTTATTTGATCATAACCCTAAAATAAGGCGTGTCTACTCATGTACTTGAAACCGATGCATATAAGTGACATGCGAATGGGGCCAACGTTGGAATTTTTCAATTTGTGCTTGTATGGACTGAAATTTGAAAAAACCACCTCCACAAGAAATGGAGATTATGTAAAAACCTCCACAAGAAGGAGTTCTCCTTGAGGTGTTATCATTTATCACATCAACACTTGTATCTTGAAGACATGGTAAAACATCAAGCAATTGCAACATCCTAGAATCCCAAGGGAAGCCAACATGATTAAGTACACCGATAAGAGTGAAACATTTGTACAACTTGAGAATGCAATGGAGCTATTATGCAAAGACTCATACCTATATAAAAATGACATATAGTAGTGCTCATGATGAGAAATACAATTAATTCAAAAAACTCACAAAATGTTCAATTAATAGAAAGGTGGTAAATTAGTTGTTGCATGCATATAATCAAATATTCAAGCTTTGACATGTATCACAAGAAAGATCCAATGTTCCAAGTTCATCAAATGCTTATTTTGATGGCATAGTAGAAAATACTTCGAAGAAAAAAAGGTGTTTCTATTGGGGACACTATTAGTGCTAGGGCATCCCAAGTGTGACAATATCATTGGTCTTCAATATTTTCGAAAAAAAAACATTCTTTTGCTTATTTTTTCACATCAAAATGAAAAATGTGACTCTTTTTATTGGGCTTAGATAATCTATGTTAAGATTACATAACAAATTACCAATTTTGATACAGATGAAAATTATGGTTCCCCATGTATTGTATATTCTTTGTCTTTTTGGAAGATGTTCCAAGGATTCCTTATTCTTAATTTGAGACTCTATTTCTATATTATATGGTATGGGAATTACATTGTTATTCATAGTTATGATAATTTTTTTTGTAAACATGAGTTTTATATTTTTGGTGGTAGATGCTATATTACGACCCATCATTGATCAATTTTAGTAACATATAGTACCAATTTGATATACTCCTATTTTCTCTAGCAATAGATATACAAAATTATGGCCACTTTCTGTTATTCAATGGCTAGCTATATGTTGATAGATTTACAATGTGGTTGTTTTCAATGATTTCATGGACAACATTATATTTTATGATGCATTATGATGATATATGATATTATTATATGTTATGGTGCTTTAATTTCATCATCTTTATTTTAAATAAACACATGTTTCAATAATGAGAGGTAGTTATAAATAAGGAAAATACTAGGGAATATTTATTAGGAGTTATAAGGTGACTAAAATATTCAGGAGGTCATGACCCTTTTAAGTTACATGTTCATAACTTGGTTGGTATGGTGATCCCATTATGTTTTTTTCTTAAATGTTTTTTAAGCTTGGAGACAATTTTTATTTTGTTTTTAAATCATTTACCCCTCATATGTAACCTTTATGGACCAAAATCCCCAAATAACATAAGAATAGAAAGAAGAAATCCATACCTTGATAAATATATAGAGTCAATGAATAAAAAACCACTCTTTGACAATGAAATGATGTTGATTTCAAGGGAATATGATAACAAATTCATATTGTAATTACTTGAGGGACATCAATTTTCGGATTGAAATATGGGGTCCATTTTTCAATTCCATTCCCCTTGCTCCTACAATGCAAGCACCACTATATAAGATCATATCTCTCTCCTTAAGTTCAAAGAGGAAGGAAAACAAAACCCTGACCACAAAATAAGTGGTTTAGGATTCCTTTGATTAGGGGCTTCTAGTATTTTGGTATCCATGCACGTACAGGTTTTGGGATGACCATATCCCAATGAACTTCCCAACTAACTCACAATTACTTAAAGTCAAGGATTTTCACCAGGACGAGGTTAGAGGAAATTTAACCTTCGAGTTTTTTATTGAGGCCAAAACCATGGCTTGTTCATAGGGAGGGGGTTTACAACCCCCCTCCCCACCCCCATCTGCACCATCCATCGCTTAGGGCCACGAAGCACGAGGGTTTCAAGGGAAGAACCAAAAAATAAAAATATTACATATTGTATTAGTCTTAATGACTATAAATTAGTGTTATTTTGAATTGATAGATAAAAAATGATTCCTATGAACTTATGGGTACTTAATCATAATTGGAAAACCTTATATTTCAATTGTATTTATCATTTCTTAGTTTAGTTTGAATCTTAAAATCGAAAGACTTTACCAAACACAATGTTATCATTGACAGACCATTGAAATATGGAAAGTTTGTCTAAAACACATAAAGTTAATTAATCACTTTGAATAGGGTGATGAGGTAATCATGTACATTAACGTGTATGTATGTGGTCTCATGTTGAGTTCTAACTTCTATGGGTGGAAACAAGAATTAGTTGAATGTTGTTCATGTTTTTAACTAGATATTTGATTAGTAAACTAATATATAAACCTTATATTAATTATATACATTAATAATGTTCTAGGGTTATTGGATAATAAGTTTATGACAAATAAGAAAAAACGTTATTTATTTGTAATAAATATTCATTTTTTTTTATAGTGCATACTACTAGTAAATAAGTTCAATGTTTTACTATTGAAATGTAATAGAATGTGATTTCATCCTTAGATAACTTAAGTTTTAACTATGATATTGTTAACCTCTTATTACTTTGATAAGTATTTAAATAGAATTAAATGTACTCTCAACCATGTTCTTCTCACACTAATAAATAAATTTGGTGGTGTTAAACCAATTTAATAGTAATGTTGGTTCCCTACCACCTTCCCTTAATTGGCATGCGTATACTACCTTATGTATCAAAATATCATCTGCTTATGCATCCAAATCTACCCTAGATACTTCAACTAGTTCATTTGAATCAAAATCATGCATCACTGAAATGACTACTTCATCTACTAGCTTGCAAAATATAAACATAACCATCATGATCTTTATTCAAATTCCAAGCATGGATATGAAATATTCAATATAGTGCTTAAACAAGTGAAATAGGTGGTTCTTTGTTTGGATCAAGGCATATATTATATTATGTTATTATTTGTGCAACCATTGGCACAGTTGATTAAGCATCAACCCTCAAGCAAGAAAATAACCCTAGCAATGATAGATCCTTCCTTCCATGGAAACACAAATCCCAAGCACATCTAGAACCTTAATGATTAGTGGATCAAAGAGGGAAAACAAAGGGGAGTAGTGGGAAAAAAATAGATATTTAACAATGATCAAAATTCCAATACTTAGGGATAATAGAATTGGATGACAAAAAATATGGGCTACAAGAAGGGTGGTCAAACCATTGATTCATTAGTACCAATGACACCCAACTATATATCAATAATTAGACAAAATTTATTCTTTCAAAATGGTGGGAAGACGGTTGATTGGTTCTTTCTAACAAGGAACAAGTGTTTGATAGAAGTGATCAAAGAGTGATATGTAGGTAGCTCTATAATGGTTGTCGTAGATGATGTTGGTGTTGATGCTTATAGGTCTACTCATATTGTGGGATTTGGTACTAGATATTCAACTAGAAATGGAAACCATTGAATATTGAATGGAAGGACCTATCTAATTCTCTCTTTAGCCTTGTATTTCATGACCTTGAAAGTATTATCGTTGGTTGAGTATGTTATTTTGTATTTGTGTTCTCAATTGGTTCTGGAGTTTCTTATGTCCTAGATTGTTGACACACATTTTTTATGCATGAAAATAAAATATGGATAATGCAGGTCACATTCTAAGAATTAAGTGTGTGGTTGACATATATGTCATTGGATAATCCTCCAAATAATTCAAACTTGAAATAAATGTAATGCTAGTACTTCAAACTAAATTTATTTTGGATTTTCATCTTTCAACTAATTAAACTTATAAATAAGGTCTACCCAAAATACACACACATAATAAAATGCGGGGGGGATTTGAGTAGTCTCATGGTCTATCACATGGATTGTACTATTGCACTTCATATCATGTGTATTTTTTCCTCCTAAGACTTTATTTCTTTAGAATGTGGAGGTTGCAAAGACAAAACCAAGATAACAACAAAATATATGGATAGTGATAGATGTTTCTTTCAAAGCTAGAGTATAATGTGGAAATCCCTTCTAGGGAATATTGTTATTTTGATTCCATAGCAGATCTTTCTTTCAAAGCTAGAGTATAATGTGGAAATCCATTCTAGGGGATATTGTTATTTTGATTCCATAGCACCCAAAAGCATTTATGTAAATTACAAATATCCCATGGAGTAGAAGATTTTGTTTTCTTCACTTTGGTTTATTGTCACTTTTTAGTGAACTCTTTAATTTATACAATATTTTCTAATGACTAAACTATTCATTCACATTATGACACTTGATTTTAAAGTTTTAATATCAACACCATTCAATTGTATGAAAATAAATCATGTTGATTTTCCCAATCGACTCAAACATGAGTAATTTTGATCATATTAGATAGTTCTAGCCTCTTTTAATCCACTACATACTACCTAGAAAAATTAAACCCAGTGCCAACTCTCTCAAGCAAGATAGTTTGTAGTTTGAAATGAAATGTACTTGTGAGAAAATTTGTTTTATATGAATTCAAGGTCATGGACATATTCAACCCTTCAATGTCATGGATGCTGCCTTGTTTATTTGACAATCACTAATACATTTTTTTTTTTCTATTTTAAAATGCATTTATTTTATCATGGGCTTATTACAAATCTATAATCATCTTCATTATAGAAATTTTGTTGAACATATACTTTGGGTTTATCACAAATCTATAATGATTTTCCTTCTCATTAAATAAATTTAGTTGAACACATTTTTCATAGTAATTTATTAGAAAATTACATATATAGGTTTTTGAACCTCTACAACATTGCTCAAAGTAATGACTATGAAGGTCGACACTATGCACTTCAACACTCTATGATTGGGATAGAAGGTTGAGATCGAGATCGAGCTGGGCTATCTGAGACCAAGACTGATACCTATGTGTGAGACCATCGAGGGCCATTTGAGTCCGAGACCTAGACCTGCATGTGAGACCATCGAGGGCCATCCGAGACTGAGGGAAAGTATGTGTGATACCATTGAGGGAAATTCAAGACTGATACCGAGACCTGCATGCGATATTGGCAAGGGCCATATGAGACTAAGGGAAAGGAGGGAAATAATGGTATGTGCTTTCAGTTACTCTAACCTTTCTTTCAATGATATATGACATTGTTTCATTGATTCTATTTGGGTGACTGTTGATAAAAACCCCTAAATATAAAGTGCCCTTGCAATTTCCCATGTTTTTACAAAAAAAATTAAAAATGCCTAAAATAAAAGTCAAAGGTGTCCCCCAATAAACCAATTCTAACCTAACCCTAACCCTATACTACCCACAATGCTCCAACATTCTCTTTTATTACACCCCCACACTCCTTTTGGTCCTCCATAAATACCAAAGGACACCTTGAAGTGGAAAAGTTGTTTAAACAAACTTATCCACATATCCCATCTCATTAACATTGATCCTTTGGACCTTCCTTAGGTAAAATTAGATACATGGGTGCCTATGGTTGAAGGAGAGGAATTCAAATTGAAAACAACAAAATTTGGAGCTTCAATAGAGTCTATAAATAAAAGACATTGGCAATCATTTGAAAGGAAGGAATTGAGAGTAATGTTTAGTTGGAGGAATAGATCCAAAGAGCAAGAATCAAATTTCATCCACTCACTTATTCTGAGTTTGATTACCCTTACATTGACCATTTCCATTCCATGATGACCATTCATAAGGGAAAAGGCCACCCATTCTTCATTAAAGGTTAATATTGAGCCTTAATGGAGCATCAAAGGACCCCCCCACAAAGAATATTGAATATCATCTACTACAAGCCTCTCATTAGGGGCATAGTTTATTTGTTTATGCTTTTCCATTGAAATAAAATTAGTTGTTTCTCTTTACCTCCATAATTCATTCTTATATGGTATTTGAATAATTGATAAGTCTTATTTGATGTTTTTATAGATATTATGCATTCCATAGGATATATTGGTTGTTTATATCATTATATATTTTACTTCTTTTTGCTCTTACCTTGAACAACCAACTTGGAGAAGGTTTTTGGTAATGCCATGCATGAAAACCCACAAGTAGTACTAGACATTTCATTGGTACTATCAGATCCTTAATAGATCCCTGTATTGTTTCATAGTTGCGTTACATTGTAGCATCATTGTTGAAACATCTCATTCTCTCTTTTTTGATAAAGGAAGTCTGTCAATGGAATGTGTTTTCCTTGTTGGTCAAGTAACTATTAGGAGTACAAAATTCTAAGAGAAAAAAAATTGTATTCCTAACCTAGTTGGCTGAAATGAATTGGATGAAATGAGTGTATATGGCATGATGCATTGTTTCTTAACAATCACATGCTTCCGTTTCTACACCCATTGAAGAGGATATTGGTGAGGATGGTCAACACTTTTCAGCTTCAATATTCTTGCCATTTCTAGAGAGATTATGTCTTCAACCTTTCACTCTTAAGAATAACATGCACATGCTATTCTTTCATTGAAACTTGGTATCAAACAATCTCTCTCATTCTTCTTCCTCCTTTGGCATTGTGATAATAATATTTTGGAAATTTTCTATTAGTATGGACTGTTTCAAGGATGGCATGCGCTTAGGTAGAACACCACAAGTGTGTTGCAATGGAGATGTGGTTGGATTGCTAGTGTTAACAATAATACATGTTGGAGGTTCCAAATTAGTATCATTATTCTTACATGTATTAGTGATCATGGTTTTATTTCGCACTATGCAATTTTTATTTGAATTGGTGGATGTTTGATGATGACCGCACCACATACCATATGTGGGTTTATTGAAACTAGTATTTTGAGAACCTTATGTTTGTTTCTTTTGATTCCAATGGAACTTGCAAGATTGGAATTAGATGGCCTTTTAAAATATTGATTGAAGAAATTTTGGGGTACTCCTTTGTTGGGTCCACTACATATCTTGAACTTCCCTTCCAAATTCATTGCAATAAGCATCACCCAAACTGTTGATAGTTAGGAATTCCATTTATTCCATAAGGTACTAGTGAAAGAATGCATTGATTTTGAGAACCCTCAAGAATTTAGGGATTTTATCATTCACCTTAATCAATGTTTGTTGGTAATTTACAATGAAGTTTAGAATAAAATAGCCTTGCTTTAAGTACAATATATGTCACCATATGTATGCATCATCAAGTTGTCCCATGGGATAGAATTTATATTTCAAGGTTGTCTTAAATTCTTCCCTCATGGTGATGGACCACTGTGCTTATTCTATTTGATGGGTAGACTATCACCACCTTAAGATTTTATCTTCAACAAATTTGAGATATACACCAACATGAACTTATTAAAACTATTGAAATCAATGAATATCCTTGTAGAGGATCTCACCAATCAATTGAATATAATGAAATTTCCTCTTAAGTGGATGCTAATCATACACTACCAAATTCTCAATATACTCCAAATTCAATAAAAAAATGAAAATCTAAATGCAACAAACAAAGCCTTAGTAGATGGTGTTCTTTTTTATTTGTAGAATGATATTATTCCTAGAGATATTAATAGAGAGGGGGATTATTTTATGAAAGGTACTACATTTAGTGAAATTTTTTCTAACCTAGCAATAGTCCCTTATAATGACATGGAAATGGATCCTAGTTCTGATATGAAGTTATCCTCTCCATATGCAAAAACATTTCAATGATTGGAAATAATGAACACAAATCTTTTATGTAGTATTGGTGATGCATTAAAGGATTTGAAAGAGAGAGTAAAAACATCAAATCTCAAGATCATAATCCAAGTGCAATTTCCAAAAAAATAGAGGAATTGTAAATTGATGGAGGAGATGAATTATAATTTGTGTCAGAAGGAGAAAAGAGTAATTTCCAAGCATTCGATACTACTATTGTTGATCAAGTTGATGAGAACATAAGTGTGAAAAATGAAATTATACTGTAAGAGGATATTGATAAGAAATATGTTTCAACCCCCATAAATGAGATAGAAAATATTATAGATATAGAAGACAATGGTATATTACAACAAAAGACATAGTATAAAACAATGAAAACATGAAAACGGAGAGGAAAAAATGAATAAAACATATATTATTGATTGCTAATCATTGTTGCAGACATGTTGAAGTTACATAATAGAGAGGGGGGTGGTTTTATGAAAGGTACTACATTTAGTGAAAGTTTTTCTAAGCCATCAATAATCCCTTATAATGACATGGAAATGGATCCTAGTTTTGATATGAAGTTATCCTCTTCATATGCAAAATAATTTCAATCATTTAAAATAATGAATGCAAATCCTTTATGTAGTATTGGTGATGCATTAAATGATTTGAAAGAGAGTAAAAATATCGAATCTCAATATCATAATACATGTGCAATTTCCAAAAAAATAGAGGAATTGTAAATTGATGGAGGGGATGCATTATAATTTGTGTCAGAAGAAAAAAAGATTAATTTCCAAGGAATTGTAAACTGATGGAGGAGATGAATTATAATTTGTGTCAGAAGGAGAAAAGAGTAATTTACAAGCATTTGATACTACTACTGTTGATCAAGTTCACGAGAACATAAGTGTGAAAAAGTCAATTATAATGTAAGAGGATCTTGCTAAGAAATATGTTTCAACCTCCATAAATAAGATTGAAAATATTGTAGATATATAAGACAATGGTATATTACAACAAAATGTTAAAAATATTGGTGTGAATATGAAAACTGAGAAGCAAGTGTGGAATATATTTGTTGATAGTGTTCCATATTTCTCACAAATTGTGGAGAATGCGATGAATATTGAGTGTGAAAAATAAGAAAGAGTTGCATTATAAAATTTTGTGTCAATTAAATGACAACATCAAGGGATAAATTGATAATGTATGAGCACATTGCTACAAGGATTTCCCAAGACTTAGTAAAGCAATTGAGAATACTTATCTAGTTCCTTGAAACTTAAGCACAATTTGTAATACATCTCTAAATCATATTTAAAAGTTCAAAATTTAAGTTCATCGAGTAACCCTGATAACATATATACAATTATCTTATGTATATATCAAAATAAAACAACATAAATAATATAAAGTCTAGGAAATAATTCAATATTCTTCACATCCTCCTGCAAAAAAAACATGAAAATATTCAATATGTTCTACTGAAGAATACCATATCAAAGTAATTCCCTATCCCCCAAAGGATGAAAATACTCATTCATAGATATATTTGGTGACTATGGGTATGTATTCCCCCTCAGCATCCATCAATTTTGATTGACCCAACCTTTAGTGCCAATGCTTGTTTTAATAAATCATATGTGATCATATTGTGTTCCCTAAAGATACGGTTGAAACTTTAAAGTAACAATATTGAAATTAATCAATATAAAATGGATTTGATCATAAAATTTCTACAAAGTAAGTTTTTGAACCCATAATTTCCTAACACCTAGCCAAAAACCAATTTTGAATCACCAAAGACCTGTAGACAAGAAATACCCCTTTCTATTGTTATTCTAAGGAGCGTAGCTAGGGATGACATATCAACCTAGTGATTTGTCCCTCTATCCAAACCTACATGGAAAGTAATGTTTTGACCCTTAGAAAATAATGAAGCACCCCTTTCCCCACATGAGTCTCAATTCCTATGACAAACCCCATAAATAAATCCCCAAGCTCTAGATTTATCAATATCCAAGGAACCAATGTATCTTGGAGTTTTATTCTTAAGAGGTGGTTTGATGAAATCATAAGTAAAATTAATTGGTAAAATAAATACTTAAAGTAGAGAGAGCAAGATTTTTAGTCTTACTTATCCATATATATATTTTTAGTCTTACTTTGACTTCTTTCATGATAAGAGGATAACTTGCAATGAAGCTTGCAATGCTATCTAAATTTGATAAGCAAGTGACACAATTCCATTAATTCTCATGTTTTAGAGCTTGTAGAGGGAGAAAGAGTCAAAGAATTTTGGCTCTGGAAATGAATAAAGATTTAGTCTTAAAAAAAATTAGGGAGGCTTAAGAGTTTCTCTATGAATACTTAACATTTGAAATTTTGGGACCACCTGACAATGTCACTAAAGGTGACAATAGATTGTATTCTATGACACAACATCTTGTTTAGGAATTCTTAGAAACAATTTTTGGGAAATATTAATGTTCCCATAGGTGGCATACATATCTACAAGGCCAATGCTCACAATATCTACATGAAATTCTTATTATTGTGAATCGTATTTATGAATCAAGAGATTATTGTATCCTTCTACGAATGTTTGTTAACTATTTCTCTTAATTGATGGAGTGCAGGTACAACCAAACATGTATTTGTCATATCTATCCTCCTCGAGAAAGGGAAGTTTAGGAAGACTAGAGGAAAGTGAGACATCTAGTAGGCCTAAAAGAGGGAGATCAACTAGATGTCAAAATATTAGAAGAAAATTCCATAAGCGAATGGAATTTTTTCTCGATGAAGGGGGGTCACGTTCTTATGATGATGAGACCATAGGCTACATAGAGGTGCCCTTGAGGTACAAAAATCTAGTGAAACAATGGGTACCCAAGGATCTTCCTTGTCTAAACACATATTTTTGTGTGAATGAGAGGGGATATTTCAGATTGCACCATCGTCATTACATGGTTTGGGGTTGTTTTGCATGGATGGAATAAAGGTGGGTTACGACAGATGTACTGAATTGATGGAGTATGTAAGACCCTACTACAATTACAAAGATTGGATGTGTCTGGTCCAATATACACACAATATGTGTAGATATAGAGTGTCTACAAATTATTTATAGATAAAACAAAATAATCAAAATAAATGAGCGAGTATGTACATTGACGGAAGGCCAAAAGCATCAGGGAGAATTACAGGGTTTATAATCAGTACACATCCTAGGTCTACAAATAAACAATTCAATTACATATTTGAGGGGCGTGAAGGAAACCATGTTTTCGTGTGTGCCATAAAATCAATTGATGCAGGGGAAGAGTTGTTGATCAATTACAATTTGAATCGAATATATACAGATGTTGTTATTATGAGAGTGGTACATATAACATTTCACAAAACCTGTAATTAATGAATCTAATATCTTATGTTTTGTTAATGTTTCATTTCGATATAAGCAATATGTTTCATTAAATATAAGCAATATGATTTTTAATTATGTTTTTTCGAGAGTCTATTTGTTTCATTTCGATATTAATGTTTTCAATATTTTTGTTGCAAGTTGCTGATCGGGGCAAGTCCCAGATGGATCATATGGAACCATCATCGAGGCAACAGGTATACCCCATTGTAAATTGTACAAATTAAATATAAGCAATATTTTTTTTAATTATGTTTTTTCAAGAGTCTGTTGGTTTCATTTCGATATTAATGTTTTCAATATTTTTATTGTAGCTGTTGATCGGGGCAAGCCACCGATGGAGCATAGGACATGATCCTTGAGGGAGTATGTATAACCCATACTAATTGTACAAATTAAATATGTTGTATTATTATGCTTTTTTGGTGAGTATATTGGTTTCATTTCAATATTATTGTTTTCTATATTTCTATCATAGGATACATATCTATCAGTAGAGCAATCCATAGATATTGATGTGGATGAGATCCTGTGTGATGTTGACATCACATCATCGCTGAACCCCATTCAGGTGGAAAACAAGTCCTTAAAAAAATTAAATGCGGAAATCCTTCGTCTGGTATTCATTCATCTGCAAACAGATGAAATTAGAGAAAATATTGATCCATTGACGATGAGAACTTAGTCTTTGAATGTAAGCTGCATGATATTTAATTAGAATATAAATTCATTTATGGTTTTATATTTTCTACTCGTATATGTCATGAACTAAAACATGGTTTGTTTTTACAGGCTTATTTGCATCCACATACTCCCGGTGAGGGGCCTGCTGGTACTATTGATGCTATTGATGAGTCGTCACATCATGAGAATATAAAACCATGTGCATCTGATCGTGTGCCATTATTGTCGACTGAATAGTCGACAACACATAGCAGAACACCCCAGAGGGAAGATGTGGGTGCACCCTATACTAGTCGATGCATGCTATATCATGCATAACATGGTCAGGGGGTGGATGCAACATAGACTTGTTGAGACCATTTCTCACTTCCGAGTTTCCCTCCCCTTTTCGTCTTCCCAACTTATTTTTTTCCATTTTTTTCCCTCTTTTATACTTACTTGAATTCCTCTTTTCTTTTATCCCTTTCTAGTTACTATACTTGGTCATTTTTTTATTTTTATAATGGCAGGTTCACGAGCTAGTGGACTCATGGGTTCTCACTTCCACCATTCATTTTCCCATATCATGAGTTCGATCGACCATCGTGTTATTTGTAACATCCATAGCCACCCACAGGTTGGGGCATGCTACCTTCAAGCCCACCCTTGAACTTCGTACTCTTACTGATACCTTCTTTAATTAATAAGAACACATAAGATACAATATTTAACAACATGCACAACAATATCCAGCAAGCATGCATAATCTAAGATTTAGTTAGACGTTAATTAAAATACACAGTGGAATACATCCATACACAAATAATAATATCAAAACAAAGAGCACTTATCTTTATAAAAAGGCGACACCAACTGGCTGCAGACCAAGGACGTTCCACCCAACCATAGACACCACTGCTCCAAATCTCAACAATAGTGTCACCCCTGAGCCATGGCTATGAATCCACAAGGATGGTTCGAGAGTGTACTTGGGTTCCCAAACCAGTCAGCTCTCAAGCTCTCATAGGTTTCCCAACACCCACAACAATCTAAGTACCCAGCTCTCTTCTACTCAGCCTGTACCGCCCAAGAGAATGGACCTCCACCCTTCTCTACCACGTGGTCCCTTAGACAATCCTTCTCCTTTGTTTTTGGGCCTCCAACATAGCTGGTCCAAAAATATCAATGCTGGAACTCTCAGAACTCACAGTTGTGAGAAAAACAAGGCACATGCCAATGCATCTCATACATATAGGCCCCAAGTCATGGCTGGATTGCACCAACGACCATTATAGCCAACTATCCTGTGGATAATTCTCAGCAGTTCCTTTCCCTTTACCAAGCCAAGACGCAGGAGAGGATGGATCAATGGATGGGTAAGTGAGTGCATGGAAGGGCATGAGGGAAAGAATGGTACAAAATGTAGAAGGGAAGGAGCGGACGAGCCAACGACCAACCCCACAATCAGACCAGGGATGGGATTAAGTGTCTCTCATGGGGAATCAAGAACCTCTTGGCCTTCCCCAAGAAGCTCACATAATCAATCCCCTTCCTTAGAAAAAAGGGGTAATTAAAATATGAATAAACACTTAGCCCCTCAAGCCCCCTCTCTTGTGGAATCATAACCCCCTATAACTCTAGTCCTTTTCCGTCTAGCAACCAACCATGTATTTATTATTAATAATGATAAAAAAAATTACATGTCTTGGGCACACTGGCCTTTTAATAATTGTTTGGGCACTTTGGCCTCTTAGCATTGTAACAATACATTATTTAAAATGGGGGTTCAAAACCTGGGGTGTTACATCCCCTCCCCCTTATTTTGGCACTATTCTTAGTGCATATACAAAATGGAGATCAAAATCTCAAATTTATTCAAAAATTTATGGGTAATCTACCTGCATGGCATATTCATGCTTCCAGGTAGCATCTTTAGGACCATAGTAGGTCCACTAAACTTTTACCAGCTCTATAAATTGATTCCGGAGAATTTTGACTTTTCTGTCCAATACCGACACTAGCTGAACCTAAAAATCTCCCTCTATCTCTACCTGAATCAGACGCCAATCAATAACATGGTTAGGATCATGTACATATTTATTTAGTAAAGAGACATGAAATACATTATGCACATTCATGGAAGCAGGCAATGCAAGCATGCATGCAACTGGCCCTATTCTTTCCAATATTTCAAATGGACCACAAAATCTGGTTTCCAGCTTTGTACAACTACCCAATTTCAAAGAGATTTTCTTGGGATTCACTTTCAAAAGTACATACTCCCCTACATTAAATTCTCTAGCTGTCCTGTTCTTGTCTGCATAAACTTTCTGTCTATCCTGAGCTGCCTTTAAATTCTGCTTGATATTGACCACCTGGTCTTCCATGTCCTTAAGCAACTCCGACCCAAGTAACACTCTATCTGTTGGGTTGTCCCAACTTACTGGAGTATCACATTTCCTACCATACAAGGCTTCAAATGGGCTCATTCTCAATGAATATTGATACCTATTATTATATGCAAACTCAACCAAGTGTAAGTAATCTTCCCACTTAGATGGCTTATCCATCACATACATTCTCAGCATGTCTTCAATTATTCGATTGACCCTCTCTGTTTTCCCATCTGTCTGGGGATGATATGATCTACTAAAGTTTAGATTTGTGCCAAATCCTTTAAAAAATCCCCTCCATAAATTGGAGGTAAACTTCGTATTTCATTCCGAGACGATTGTCCTAGGTATCCCATGCAACTTAGCAATTTCCTTCATGAAAATTTCTGCATTATTATCCGCTGTATGCGTTGTCTTCATAGGCACAAAATGAGCATCCTTTGTCAATTTTTCAACCACTACCATGATTGAATCATGTTTCTAATTCGTTCTGGGTAATTTTGTGATGAAATCCATGGTGACCACTTCCCAGTTCTTCTCTGGGATTGGCAATGGATTCAGCAAACCCGTTGGGTGCCTATGCTCAACCTTCACCTTCTGACATTCCATACATCAAGCAATGTAATCAACAACATCCTTCTTCATTCCCGACCAAAAGAACTGGCTTCTTAATGCTATAATTGTTTTCTGGTAACTAGGATGTCCAACATAAGGAACATCATGCATTTCCTTCAATACCAAATTCCTCAGTTCTCCATAACTAGGAACATAGATTCTATTTTTATGCATGAGTAGTCCATCTTCCTTTATCTCACACTCCTTTATTTTCTATTGTACATCTCCCTGCTGTAAGTTTTCCTTTACCTACAGGTAATGCTGGTCTGTAACAAGGCCATCTAAAATTATGCTCTTCAAGTCTGATTGATGCATACTGACAGCAGTAGCATGCATGATATGCACTCTTCTACTAAGTGCATCAACAACTTTATTCTCCTTTCCCCTGATATGCTTTATATCGAATTCATATTCATTTAAAAATTACAACCATCTTGTTTTCCTGACATTCAAGGTTGGTTGTTCAAAAAGATACTTCAGGCCAATGTGGTCTGTCCTTAATTCAAATTTCTTCCCCATGAGATAATGCCTCCACATCCTCAAGGAGTGAACAATGGAACACTACTACATATGACCAAATTTTCCATGGTTTTTCGTTTCTCTTGCCACACATATCCGTCACACTTTCCACAAAATAAAATACTATTTTTCGTGGAACTTTTTTCGTCGCTATATCGATGAACCAATTATTCATAAAAACAAGGACAAAATAATCCCTCCATGTGTCATCATCCTTAATATAGGTTTACCTTATAAAACATGGAAATAATGACGAAACTTCATCACAATAGGGACGAAAAACTGTGCCAAAGTAAAAAAATTACCAACAGAATACGACACAGATGCCATACCTGCAACGCAAAAGTGTGGAAAGTTGCGATTAAAAATCATGGCAATAGCGACGAAAACATTTGGCAGAGAAAAAATTTATGACGCAGATGCTATATGTGCGATGAACTTTTGTCGATATTGCCACGCTTACTAAAAAATAATCATTACCTTGTGACGAACGTTCGTCGATATTTCCATGCTTAACAAAACCTAATCATTACCTTGCGATGAACTTTCGTCGATATTGCCACGCCGCCTGTAGGTTTAAAAAAAAAAAATCTACATGAGAAGTTGGATGTTGGGATTCGTGAGATCTTCTAAAACAATGGATTCAAAAATGGGAGTGGATGGGGGACATAATTAGAATTAGGGTAATAGGGATCTATGTAATTAAGTGGATCATCTCCCACCATTATTTTATAATTATTATGAAGTGGGGTATATTGAAAGGAATTACTTATATCCTCACCATCCTTGATGTGGGTACTACCAAAAGAAAATACATAATACACATTATTGTGTACAATTGATTAATAAACAGGAGGAGCAATACATGAGATAGAGTAGTGATAATATGGTGAATTTTGAGCTTTATATCCATGGTGAAAATATAGTAGGTTGTGCCTACATTGGGATCAATATCGTCACCTAATTTGGAGCCAATTCTAGCACAAACATGAGAGATGAAAATCAAGGACCCATATATCAAGCTTTATAGTGAGAACCAAGGTTTGAAGTAATATGAAAGAAAGGTTACTTTAAATATGTAATTAAGGTGATGCGGGAATCTATTCATGCTAGAAACATAGTTACTATGAATGCAAGAAATATAAAACCTTCCATAATTTGGCCACTAAGCCAATGCATGATTCTACTAGTATATATAGTGGAAAATGAAGTCAAATAATTTTTGAAAAGTTTTCTATAGAGAATAGACAATGATAAATCCACAACAAAGTTAAGGGAGGTCCTTGGGACAAATTTTGAGTCACCAATAGAGGCACAAGATAGGCCCTTAAACCATGTCAAGTGAACCAGGTATGGAAAATAATTTATCTTAAATGCATTGATTCAACGATATGAAGTGTGAGAATTTATGCTCAACTTCAGGTTGGATGTTAACATCCTACTGAAGTAATCATGGGTACTCATGGGATGAACAAATTGGGTCCACTTGTCTATATAGTGGTATTTGGTGAAACAATCACACATTTTCCCCATTGTCAAATTGGTGATATGGAATTTTATGTCGATTGTGTGAATATTTATGCTTACTTTGAGTTCATTGACATAATAGATGACAAATATCCATACCTAGTATTGCAATGGATTGATTGGGAATTTGATAATGATGTCATTTGTTAAGAAGGTTTATTGGATGGTATATCCATTGGATATAATGTAGGGAAATACATTTTTTAAATAGATAGAAGAAGTATTGGATGACTAATACAGTTGGAAGACTACATTAATCTCACCATATGATAGTTGGAAGACTACATTAATCCAACTGCTAGTGGAAAGTTGAGTTGGAGAATAGTATTCTCCTATGTCATTTATTCCAAAGTGTCCATTACTTTTGAGCCGCCTAGGGAGTATGAGAATTAATTGACACAAATATGCACACTACCAAATTCCATTAAGTGGATTCATGTAGAGATTAAAGATCCACTAGTGTTTAATGGAACAACTAATGCCACAAAGTTTATGGAACACATAACTTAACACATCATGTTTGAATAGAGGGTATAAACATTGGATATCACTTTGGTATATA
>JASDQU011379546.1:1772-23849 GCA_032191745.1 Picea mariana | reverse complement strand
TTCCATTGATTTGTTTTCTTCTTCCTTTGATTATGGTCTCCCTGCTTCATCAATTGTTACATTGATTCTTTCCACAACTTTGTTCAATATTAGATTGTAACACTTGTATGCTTTCCTTGTACTTGAGTAACCAACAATTACTCCTTTTTCCACACGAGAGTCAAAATTTCCCATTATGCCATCTTCTCTTTTGCTTCCAAAAACTCTGAAGTGCTTCGCATTTGCTGATCTTCCTTTCCATAGCTTGTAGGGAGTTTTATCAGTGTTGTTTCTGAGAACTACTCTATTTTGAATGTGAATTGTTGTATGCACTGCCTATGTCCAAAATATATTTGTCAATTTAGAATCCATTAGCATTGTTCAATCCATTTCCTGTATTGTCCTGTTCTTTCTTTCAACAATTCCATTCTGTTGAGTTGTCCTAGAAATGGAAAATTACCTTATTCTACAACTATTGCAGTAGTCCATAAACTCCTTTGAAGTGAAATCTCCTCCATTATCAAATCTCAATCATTTGATTCTTGAATCCATCTCATTTTCAACCATTTCATTATAGATATTGAATTTTTCAAAAGCTTCTGACTTGTTCTTGAGAAAGCAAACTACAGTCATTCTTGTATAATCATCAACTAATAACAAAAAATATCTCTCACCTTTTAATCCCTTTGTTGTAGTTGGTCCAACTAGATCAGTATGTACAATTTTCAGTGGTCTTGTTGTTGAATATTCCTTTGATTTGAACCTGGTCTTTGTTTGCTTTCCTTGTTGACAATGCTTCCATAAAGTTTTGGTTGATTTCGTGATCTGGGGAATTTATTTGACTGCTGCTCTTCTACTGACTTTGACAAGGTTATCAAAATGCATGTGACCCATTCTTCTATTCCATAGCCAACTTTCATCTTCCTTTCCTAGAAAACACTTTTCATTTCCAATTTCACTTAACACATATATGTTGTTTGAATTTCTTGCAGTTGTATCGACCAATTTCCCTAAACCTTCTCTTCTTATCTCACACTTTTGTGAATCGAAAGTAACTTTATGACCTTGGTCACACATTTGACTCACACTTAGAAGATTATGTTTCATATCTTCTACCAGTAGAAAATTGTGTTCCTTTTTATTCTTGTCCCCAATTTGGAATGTGCCTTCTCCAATGATTTTCGCTGAATTATCATTTCCGAAGGAGACTGAAGCATTTCTTTCCTTTCACAATGTAATAAATTTGTCTCTATCACCTATCATGTGTTTTGAACACCCATTGTCAACATACCAACCCTGTTTCTTCTGCTTAGCTTGTAGAGAAACTGTGCATTCTTCATTGCTATACTGGTCTTGCTTTCTTATCCATGTCATTTTCTGAGGTTCTTGTATGTGACTGTTGTTATTCTATTGAGGTTCTTTATGAGGGACTGTCATTCTGCAAATTTTGGCCACGTGTCCAAAATTGTTACATTTGTAACATTCCACTTTAGTGCTCAAAGATCCAAACTTGTTGTAACTTATTCTTTGTGTTTCACTAGGTCTCCTTGAGCAACCCCTTTGTGTATGACTCTGAAAGTTGTTATTGTTCCTATTGTTAGCTCTGCAATTCACATCTTTATGTCCAAAATTATTACATGCATAACATAAACCAAAAAATATAGTTTGAAACCTAGGAGTTGAACATCTTCTGAAAGAAGGTGCTCTTATGAATCATTCTTCTTCTTGAGGCCTATCTGTTTGTTGTTGATTCTGAAATATGAATCTTCTCGGTGGAGGAGTGTCCCTGTAATATTCCTTGTACATCTTCCTATCCCCTTTGATTGTTTCTGCACATCTTTTTGGATTTGTTTCTTTCTCTATTGTTTTGGAGCTTGATCCTTTTTCTTTCTGATCATATCCAAGTCCAGACTTGTCAAGATGAGATTTTTGACTGCTGATAATGTCATCGAGAAATTTTGAGCTATTCTTCATATTTTTTTTTTGAATATCCTTTCTTAGTGTGACAATCTTTGCTTCCAAGTTTCCAATGACCTTGTCCTTTTCTTCTAGTTGTTATTTGAGTGCTTCTTCAATTCTTTTATCTTCTTCTATTTGAACCTTCAATCTTGTAATCATTTGTTCTAGTTCTCGAGTGTCATTTTTCTTGTCTAGTTCTACTTGTAGTTTCTTGTTTTTCTTCTTTTATATTCTGATAACTTCTATGGCACACATTAATTCTTATCGATAGTCAATTTTTGCCTCTTCAATTTCATCTTTGAATTCTTCATATCCTTCTTCGGCTTCTTCATATTCTTCTTCGGAGTCTTCTTTGTCAGAATATTTTACTACCATGAATATAACTCTTCATGTCTCACTGTCACTGATTTCATCTTCATCTGATGATGAGATGTATTCTTTGATGCATAAGCTTTTCTTGAAATCTTTCTTTGTAGTTATTTTTCCTTTATATGTGTTTTTTCCTTTTGAGTGACCTTCATCATTTATTTTTTTATTATGAAGAAATTTGTTATCAAAATGACCCATACCATCACACTTAAAAAAAATTAAAGGAAGCTTACCTCTATACCTACCATTGGTTCCCTTGTTCAGTCTTTTGACGAAGTTGGCCACTTCTTCATCATATTCTGAAGGTCGCTCCTGCTAATATATTCTTCTTGTTCATTTTTCTTTTTCTTTGACTTTTTGGATTCTTTGAAGGCTGCTTCTTTTACATCTGGATTTTGCTGTTCAGTTCTCATTTCATATGCTGTGAAGATTCCATGCAGTTCGTCCATGCTTATTGAGTTCTATTGGCATGGATTTGATCAGACTAGGGTTCTTCTCAGGTTACCAACAAAAGGTACCGTGTAGTCTAGAGTGCTGGAATTTTCATCTCCTCTAAAGAGAAGAAGTCTCACCCAAAGCACTGTTGAGACAGAAAGATAGGGAAGGGTAGGGAAAATACTAAAGAGAATCCATAGATCATCCAGAACTCAATATCATTCTTGCACAAGAGCAACATCAGATATGAAACATCTAACCGCAAGAATTGAACTTACTTACGTTATGAACATCGCTTTAAACATAGAACCATTAAATAGAACTAATAAACCATAAAGGAAAAATGTAATGCATAAGTAAACATACAAAGACACATCATATTTTGAAAATTTGGTTCTCCTTCATCATATTATCTCTGAGATCTTTCTTGCATTATAGACTCAGAATTACATAGAAATATTCAGTACAGACTCTTGGCTCTAGGCCTCGGCCATAGAGTTCTAATTCCCCAAATGATAGGTCTCGTTCATTACAGACTCTCCTCTTCTCGACTTACAACAAGTAGCAACAACTAATCCCAAAACCTTGGGCGACTCTGATAGACATGACTCAACCCAACTCTAATCAACTCATGAATGAGTGAACCAACGAACTGAATGAAAAAAAACATCAACCCAACCTAACCCAACCATTTACAATTATATTCAGTCCTATATATAGATAGGTTATGTCTCCTTGTTTAGCTTGTTCGCTTTCTTATTCTATTACAATTGTTTATTTCTTAGCTGGTGTTATGCTAACTTTTGTAACTGCTTTTTGTTATTCTTCCTTACAGCCTCTATTGAAGTTTTTGTGACTCATGCTTATTCAAAACTTGCACAATTATTTCTCAAAAATGAAGGACCCAACAGGCTCTGACCACAATCCTTGACTCGTCCTCGAGTCAAGCACTTGGTTCCTTCACATTCTCTAGGAGCAACTGTTTCTTTCCCTTATTCAACTTTTCCTCTTCTTTGAGATTTTTTTTTTGTGCCTTTTCTTCCTTTACCTCCTCAAACGAAGAGACCAATTCTGAAACCATCTCTAATGCTCTGTGCTTTACTCCCTGAAAGATTTCAACTTTGTCCTACCATTTCCGGGTGAGGAGTGATGCTTCTGCCAAGAACTGTTCGGTCGTCTCTTTGCTATACTCCTTTGGCTTGGTTGCAACCAATGAGTTTCATTCAGAGTCAGTTGTTGCATCGACCTGATGCATTTGCATGTAGGCGGTTTGAATTACCAATCAAAAATTGCACAGCTCTTTCTTGGCTACAGACTGTGCTTTGTAGAGTGAATTTAGTTTGTTGTCGACCTACTGGATTTAGTCAAATGTTTTTTATTTCTCTATGGGGTCCATTGTGACCGCAACTTCCTCTTTCAACACCTGGATCTTTGTGCACACTTCCTCCAGGACTTGATTCCATCGAGAGATGATGCCCATCCAATCATTGACTTCTCTGAAGATTTTAGTGCAGTCCATTGTCTTCTTATGTAGTGTCGCTTGAGCATTGTTTCCTTGCAGTATTATCCTCTGCATTTGGTCCTGCAATTGTCGAGGCTATTGTTCTACTTCTTGCTGGACTTGTTTTAGCTTTTCTTGTATATTCTCCATGTGTGTAGCAAGCTATTTCCATGCCTCTTCTAACAGCTCGATCTGTTTCTCTAGTTCTCTTATTTCGTTGGCTTTGGGTAGGTCGGGCACAACCTTCCGAATCTTTGGCCAAGCGTTTGCTAGTTTTTCCCGCACTTTTTCCAGTTTGCACTGGGCTAGGAATCTATCAAGTTTTTCTATCATTCTACATGTTTGTGCATATAACTATTCTTTCCTGGCAAGCTCGGTTGAGCTCTTGACATCCTGGATCCTTTGCTCTAGTTGGTCTGTGGAGGCTCTGATTAGTCCAAACAACTGTGACGTTGGCCACTGTACTAAGTCTGTAGATGATGGAGCTGCATCAGTGGGTACTCGCCACTATAGTGGGATTACACTACCTATTGAATGGTCTAAGTGATTTTCTACCTCGTCCTCTGTTGGTGGTGCTGGTGCAATCTTCAATCTTAGGTCTGCGGATAAGAGCGTTAGAACCTCGGTTCTGGTTATGCAGAGTTGCATCAATTCAACACATTGTTGGGGGTTCTAGAGAACTTGCACCATCTTCTCTTACATGGTGATCGTATTTGGCTCCGTTGTTGATTATGGCTCATTGTGCACATCTGGTATCTCTGTATCTTTTGGTTCTTCTGCATCATGCGTCGTGATTTCTGGGACATCCTCACCCTTGGGTGGTGAGTTGATTTGGGGGTTATGGTCAAGTTCCATCTCTTCTCTTATTTGGGTGGATTCTTCTTGTGCTGAAGACTCAAGTTTTTGTTCCTAGGTGTTCATATTAAGAACATCTTGCATCATGCTCTGCCCTGCAGTTTTGGGGTCGGAGTTGGGAATTTCCGAACTGGGCTTGGAAGATTCTCTAGTTTTCTGTGGGGGTTGTCGTTCCTCTGTCTTTTGGTGGTCGAGATGCATCATCTTTGAGGCTGTGTTCTGATGTGGAATGGCATTGAGGAGGTTTGGTAATTGGAGTGGTGGGGGTTTCTCAATGATGAGTGTAGCCAGAATTGTTTCAGGGTCCGGGTCATCTTGAATGTCAATGAAAGTGGTGGATTTGGTCATGGCGTGGGTCTAGGGAGTGGCATATGCAAGGTTTTGTGGGTTCAGGGGTTTGTTCAGCGAGACCCCCATTCTGGGCCTCTTCACCATTAGTTTAGTGCTAAGCACAACGCCCAAGATCTGGTTGACCTACACACCTGACAGCACGACATTGTCTGGCAACTATCGGGGAGGCGGTCATTTCCTCTACTCCAGCTACAATGTTTCTTCTTCCTCCTCTTAATCTATTTGTTTTGGAGCATCTGGCTTCTTTAGCTCAAGGCTTGAGCTCGGTCCCTCTCCTTCTTGATTGTCTTTTTTCTTGAGAAGATCGGCAGGCAAAATGTAATGCATTTATGATTTACGCTGGCCTCGTTTGACCCCTAGACATGACATGAATTCTTTATCTAAGACTTCCTCATCCAAATAGAATGGTATCATCCGTGTGTGGAAATGTTCCATGCTTGCATGCCTCGGCCAGACAAATGTGTTGTGTCAGTTCATACTGAATGCAATATTCCTTGTGTTATTATTGAGGATCTCTTGCAAGATACATGACCTCTGTGTTGCGTTTATCATAGCATTATACCATTTGGAAAATATTGCATTGTTGAGTGATGTGTTCTCTGAGTCTGGTCTGGACTTCCATGGATCAAACATCTTTGCCAGGTGCCCTTTATCGGGTATTTCCAGTTGTCTTCCCACAGGTGACTTCCATTTGAGCATTAAGAATTCCACAAGTAGGTATCCATAGGTAAAGGTCCCTCCTTTCTCTTGTGCCTCCTTGTAATCTACTATTAGTTCCTTCGGCAAGAAAATACCCCAATTGAACACTTCTCCCTGTGTGCAGAAGTCGGCGAATGATAGCACATATAAAGTGCATTATCCCTTATAATAATACCTCATAACTTTGTTGGCTATGACGTAGCAGCCATTCCGGACTGTTTTGGGCAGTATTGGTTCAATTATTGTTGTGTTTCCCTTCTCTTTGTGTTAAACTTCTTGTAGAGGCTAAGTTCGCCTTTATTCTTCCCATGCTTGTTGGGTGGGTATCCTGGTGCAAACTTCGATGGTATATTGGCATAATGCCGCTTTATGGCTTAATGGGTGACAGTTGGGGTACCGGAATGGCAATAAAGGGTGTGATTGGACTGGGTTTGTGTGGCCTTTAACATAGATTGGATTGGGATTCATGGCCTCTCCGACCACAAAGGTTTTCCCTGTCATCTTTAATGATTGTCATTAATGGACTTCCTCATGCTTTTGATTCTATGCTGCTGATTCTTCAACTTTGTATCAACCAACACTTAAACAAAACAAATGAACTATGTTTTATGGCGCAATAATGCACACCTGAACATTATTAACTAAATTTACAAAATTTCAGAAAAGAAATGAAACTCAAATCTAACTATTGTAAAAGCTTCGTCGAACTAGAGTGATTGTCCTTCTTCTCAATATTGATATAGGTAGGGCTTCAGGTGAGCGCCATTCACCCATCCTGGTCATAGAATGCCATCCAGTTATGCGATTCAGATTGCTCCTGATGGTCGGATCTCCGCAACTATGAAGGGTCCCAACCAGTGCATACACATCTTTCCAGGATGCTTCTGGTATCGGATATCATAGAGTAACACCTTGTCCCCTTGTGTAAATACCTTGGTCTTAATGTGTGGGTCGTAACAATATTTTTGTCTTTCCTTTTCAACCAACTGATGGAAGTCTACCAGAAATATAGTTTCTTCGAGTTCTTGTAGCTCCACAAGTCTCTACGCCACTTATTCTTTGTTTGTCATACGTGTGGCTTATGCAATATATAGACTTTGAGTGATGAACTCTGCGGGCACCACTGCCTCTTTTCCATAAATAAGCTGGAACAATGTGTATCTATGGATTTTCTTCATGGTTGTCTTGTAGGACCATAGTACCGTTGGAAATATAACATCCCTGTCCTCTCGGTTTGTGCAACAGACCTTTGTTAGTCCCTTTTCCAGGATTTTATTGAAGGCTTCGACTGTTTAGTTGGCCTATGGGTGGTATGGACTGCTCATATGATGTTGAATCATAAAATTTTCTGTGAGTGTTGCTATGGTACTACTAATGAAATGAGTACCGTGATCGCTGGTTAGGCTCCTCGAACATCCAAAGTGGGTAATGATATTTTTTGAAAATGAATCTGGTAGCAGTATCCGTTGAAAAGTCCTATACCACTGCTTCTTTTGCCCAACAAGTAAGGTAGTCAGTTGTAGTAATGATGTACCTTGCCTTCGAATGTTTAGATGTGGGTTTGATTGGCCCAATGAAGTCAATTGCCCATTTCTCAAATGCCTGTAGCGCTCTAACGGGTTGTAATGGAAGTTCATCTTGGCGTGACAATTTTCCCACTCTTTGACAAACATCACACGATATAGCATATGATTTTGCATCTTTGAAAAGTTTTTCCGACCACAGTCCTTCCTGTAAAACTTTTTGTGTTGTTGCCTTTCCTCCTATGTGTCGTCCTGCAATTCCACTATGGCATTCCTAGAGTATATCCTGCCTTTCATGATCTAGGACACATCGTCTTAGGATGTTGTATAGTCCTAGTTTATACAATTTCTCGGTGATAAGATATTAATATGTTTCTCTGATGACCATATGGCATTTTTGGGTTGCAAAATATGTTTCGGGACATGGCGCCCCTGTACTGAGAAATATTTCTATGTCCTCCAGATATTCCAGTATGGCCTCAATCCTAAAAAAAAATGCATTTGGGAGTTGGTCATCCACTTCTCCACCACTTTCTCCGTAATCTAGTCTGGATAGATGGTCAGGTCCGATGTTGCATCGTCCTGGCTTGATGATGACTTCAAAGGAAAATTCCTGAAATAACAGCAACCATCTGGAAATTCTTCCTTCCAACACAGGTTTGTTAACTAGGTATTTTAATGTTGAATGATCAGTAAATAATTTGAAATGAGACCCTAATAGATAATGTCTAAATTTTTGTAAAGCATAGATCATTGCTAAGCCTTCTAGTTTTGTCATTATGTAGTTGTGCTCTACTTGGGATATCTTCTGACTCGCAAAGTAGATAGGTTGATCCATAGCTCTATCTCTAGGTTGTGTTAAGATAGCTCCTAAGGAAATTCCTCAAGCATCCACATGGACGTGAAATTCCTTCTCCCAGTCTAGTAATATCAGAATCGGTGTTTTAATGAGTTTCTCCTTAAGTGTCTAAAATGATTTTTCACATTCGGGATTCCATTAGAATGTTTCATCCTTTTTCAGGAAGTTTTCCAAAGGTGCAGTAATGTTGGCATATCTTCGAATGAACCTGTTATAGTAGCCTGTATGTCCTATTATGGAGCGCAATTTTTTAATGCTTGTAGGTGGCGTCATATTCGCAATTGACACAACTTTAGTTGGGTCTACCAATACTCCTCGGCAGATTATGTGGTGCAAAAAATTTCCATGTGGCACACAGAAGATACATTTCCTGAGGCTTAATGAGATCTATAACTCTCCACATCTGTCAAACATTATCCTTAGCAGTGCTACATGGTCCTTAAGCAGACTATATATTGTCCAATCATCCATATAAACTTGTATGAACTTGTGAATGAACTCTCTAAAGGCTGCTATCACAATCCTAGAGAAAATTGCATGGGTGTTCTTTAAACCAAATGGCATCACATTGTATGCAAAAGATCCCCATTCGGTAATGAATATGGTTTTTCTCTTATCTTCTTCAGCAATCCTAACTTGATGGTATCCTGAGAATCCATCTGTAAATTAGTATGCTTCCTTCCGCGCAACTTGTTCTAGAACCTCATGTGGGAAAGGGTCATGCACACAGGCTGAATTGAGGCTTTTGTAGTCCACACAGACTCTAATATCATTAGTGTCTTTATTTCTTTGAATGACTATCAAGCTAACCCATTATGCTTCTTCTATTGGAAAAATGAGAACTACTTCTAGCATATTATCAATATCCTTCTTGACTTTCTCTTTTATTCTTGGGTTAAGACGGTATGGCCTATGTATGACAAGCTTGGATCCTAGTTTTAACTCAATCTTCATTTCTCCCATAACTCCTTTGATTCCCTTCAATTATGAAAAAATTCGTTGGGAACAAATCTTCACATTCCCCCAGTAAACTCTGTATTTCCTGACTTGTTTGATCATCCCAGTAGTCTCCTACCAAAGCTATTTTGGGTTTCTTTTCGATCCCTATGTTAAGCTTCAGCAATTTCAAAGGGTGATTGTAGGAACTATCGGTTTAGATAGGTATGGTGTTTTGGATTTATGTGTTCCCCTCGGTCTCTTTGATTGCTAGGTTTCTTAGTTCTTCTAATTCGTCTAGGCTTTCTTAATCTTTGCTAATCTGGTATCATTCTATAGGCTTTTCAATTGAAGTTAAGTGGAGTTCATTCTAAAGTTCTTGTGTGTGCTTGGGAAACACTACAAATTATGATCTATTATCACTATTGGTTGAAAAAAGAAGTTATTTAATCTTTTGTAAGACTAGTTCAAGCTCAGGGTACTTACTTGTAAATGAGAATTCCTTGCAAAATTCAACTACTAGTATCTGCCAATCACAGGTATGTCTTCTAGTTTCCTCATGTATAAACCAAGATTTTTGGATTGGGCCTAAAGAATGGGGGAATACCTAAACCCAAAAGTGAGAGGGTATCTCCACGGCCTGCCGCCATGCCACGCACTATTGAATGTGTATTCTAGGGTCCGATTTAACGCTAAACATTTGTGCAATGTGGAGATCCGTCTGCATATTTGATTCTAACTACTACCTATTCCAAAACCTGTACTTGAGGGCTTGCTTCACCTCATCCCAAGTTCTGAGTGAATCTTTGTGAGTAGCCCACCATCTAGCAGGGGCATTCTAAAAAGTTATATCTAGTACCAAGATTCTTTGATATTCTCCCACAGTTTCTTCCATATTCTACAAAAATTTGTCTAGCTATGAGGTGCCATCGTATATTGGGTGTTCTCTAACTTCAATCCCAACCCATATGGTTATTCTGATAGTTGTGCATTTTCTTGAGAATCTTTCATGAAAATCTTGTTTCCAACTATCAAAAGCCAGTTTTGAATCTTCGTCTATTGACTGTATACTTCGCCATCTTACCGATCCATTCACAGTGGGGTTTATTTAATTGTTTCTTGTCCCAACTATTATAGTGTACAGCTGGTCTAGGTCTTCTCCTTCCATATTATTGTCTGTTGGTTCTGTGTACCGGGGTCCTACGTATGGATCCAAAGATTGAACTACCTTGATTCCCTCAGCTTCAAAAGTCATGGTATCTTTCTTTAAGTCAATTACTGCATAATTGTCGTAGGCCCAATTGATGCCAAGTAGCACAAGGTAGGGGTCCTTGTCTCCCATGATTTCAATGACTTCAAATTCAACCACTGTTTTTACTCCTACTACATCGATTTCCATGTTATCTAGTCTTCCTATGGGAAAGATACAGTATTGGTTTGCCATTCTTAACTGAATTGGGGAATATGTCAATCTCGGTTTTCCTAGCACTTCCCAGGTCTTCTTGGGTATAATGTTCACATCTGACCCTAGGTCCAACATGACGTCTTTAATTTTGAAGTCAACTAACTAGGCTACCATTCAGAATTATTTTCCAGTTCTTACGTTTCTTCGTTGGACTCTTTGAGTAATCTCCTCAGGAAGGTTAACTTGAATCCTTGCTTCTGAGGTTTCTTCATTCCCTAGGACTAGGTACAGTGCATTGCACAACTTCTCTATCAGTTGATTGTTCCCCAGAATGTCAGAGAGTAATTGAAACCAGAGGTCAACTTCATTTTGAGGTTTCTTAGGTTGTCTTGGTATGCCTAGAGGGTTTCTGGGTGCAGGGGGTGAGCAAGGACTTGTGTCACCTTAGGGTATACAACTGGCTAAGGGGGGTTCTCTTGCATTTCATGATTAGGAATATTTTGGAATACTTCTATGGCATATTTAAAGAACATTTTTTTATTTATGGGGTCGTACCTGTCTTCTTTAGGTGCTTCTTTATGAATCTGAGGTAGAGTATCAACATCTGCTCCTGTATTCGCTCCTCCTCGAGTGACAATGTTAAGGTTTGGCAATTGTCCCTTAGAAATCCTCTTGATCTATGAAATGATAAGGTTAGTTCCTCTTTGTCATGCTCTATCCTCCCACTTTGCGATTAGCTCTGGGTAGTCTCCGGTTGCATGTCTGTTGGATCTACAATGAGAGCACCATGGTCGTCTTGGATGAGGGAAATATCTAGCCAAGTGACCCTGTTCATCATAGTTGTAACATATGATTGGTCCTCTTCCCCTAGTCTCCTCCAACTCCAACTCCTCGACCTCTTCCTGGTCTGTACAGGTTTTCATTCACCCTGAATGTTGTTCAGTCTAGCCTATCTGCAAGAGCATACAATGCTCTACATTGATTGGTAGTATGTGTGGTGGATGCACATAACTCATAGTGTACTGTGTTTGGTACTGTCAAATATTTCTTCATGATGGGGCACTATCATGGTCCATGCCCAAGGGTTCGACAGATCTCACAATATTATGATGTTGGTGTTGCTTAGCCTCCTAGGAAAGCGTGATATGGGGTGGGATGATGGAATGGTGAGTTCGTTGATACTTGCGCAAATCCTCCCATGGGTCCTAGTGGGGTTACAGTCAGACTCTAAGGAGGTCCCATCCCCCTTATTCATGGAAATTCATTCCCCAAATGACCTTTCATATAGCATCCAGTGCACCAAACCTATGGTCGTCCTCGTCTGGGTATCGTCAGATCTTGAATATTTTCTGTAAGTGTTGATATCTTCCCTTATAGTTGCACTAAATTCGCATCTATTGGGGGTCTAGTTACTCTCAGGTTCCCAGGGTATCCCACCATGGTGTCAATCTTCATTGATTGTTCCAAGGCGTCTGTCAATGTGGCTATCCGTTGTTGCATTATCGGAATCCAAGTTAGAGGTATCAGTCCCTGAATGTACCACTCCCTTTGATGTTCTTCGTGGATTGGATGTGCCAACCTCCCTATGGAATATTTAAACTTCTGGTTATACTCCCAGGCTAATTCGCCTTCCCTCTACTAAATCTTGCGCAACTCAAATAGAGCCTTTTGTTCTGACTGAGGCAGTTTGAACTCTGATATGAACCTTGTTCGTACTTGGTCAAGTGTGAACACTTGATCTTGCATCCCTGACATTCCTCGTTCGATGATCTTCATGTACCACTTGAGAGTGCAACCTCTCAAGGTAGTCTTGAACTTGACCATCTTATTTTCATCCAAAGTCCCTCTAGATCTCTAGATTGCTTCGCACAAGAACTAGTGTTGCTCAACGTCTTCATCTCCCTTAACCCAAAATTATGGGTATCTAGCGATCAAACCTCCCGTATGGTTGTCCATTGTTGATCCTATTGTTCGTATTAATATGAACCCTAATGTTCCTGATTGTGATCTACCAGGGGATCCCAATATCCTCCCTATACTTGCACTTCGTGGTTGTGACTAGTTAACCAATTGTACTGAAATAGAACTTTGACAAGAAGGTAGTGTCAAACTTACTTCTTGTATAGAAGGCACTTGGGGTATGGGTAATTCAGGGCTAGCACCACTGGCTTTGGTGTGCTTTTCTTTGATCTGGGAGGTCTCGTTAGCTTCCACTGGGATGATCTCTTTGGACGGATTCCCAATTTCTCCTATCATCAGGGCTGAATCTTCTCTTTATCCTCCAAGATTCATGTTGGATTCCTCCTCTCTTACATCTGCACTTCCTCCTTCTCGTCTAGCCTCCTGGGGACTTCTTTCTCTCCTTGCTTCTCTCTCATTCAATCTTTGATTGGCCAGTCATTCCTGTCTTTTCATCCTCTACAGTTCTTCCATCTGTCTTTCCTCTATTTCTCTCGATCGTCCTTCTTTCCTCATATTTTCAGACTGTCTTGTATCTTTCTTGATATTTCTATGCCATAATTTTTAAACTATGGTGGCTCTCTTCAAGGCTCACTCATCTCTCAAATCCATTTCTTGTTGTTCCCCCCCCCTCCCCATTTGTCAATGAACCCTTCCCCTTTCTCACGTCATGACTTTCACCCTGTCTCTCCCTACCCCAAGTGAGGGTGTTTATGCTGCCATCTCGGTTGGGGATATAATCAACATCCCTTCCTCCACCAAGAAAGTCTTAATCCACAGGGGGATCTCTCTTAATAGTCTTCCCCTTATTCCTTTCTTGAAAATTTCCTCTGCCCATGAGAAAGACTGGTGGTTCTCAGCTGCAAATTTGATTATGTATCCTTCTATCGTGGTGCTAACCCAGAAATCCACAGCTCGTGTGACTAAGAAATATAGCCTATGGAGTGTTTCTAACTTGTCAGTATCCCACGCACAGATCTTCTTGACCCATCCCTAGAACTCTAGACCTTATTAGAGTCTCTTGATCCAGTGAAAAAATTCTTCTGGGAATTTAACCCAGAAAATCTCATACTGGTCACTTGATCTTTCCGAGTAAAAGATTGCTTCCCTAATAGTTCCCACTAATTTTCTTCTTAGTTATACTTCTTTCCATGTGAAGGCATCAAAGTTTCTTTCCCACCATTGATCGATGCCAGATCTATGGATCGGCGGTAGAATTATTCCTACATATTCCCTTTTTATATGGGTCCCGGCAACAGAACCATTTTGTTGGCATGGATTTGATCAAACCAAGGTTCTTCTCAGGTTACCAACAAAAGGTACCATGTAGTCTATAGCACTAGAATTTTCATCTCCTCCAAAGAGAATAAGTCTCACCTAAAGTGTTAGTGAGACAAAAAGATAGGGAAGGGTAGGGAAAATACTAAAGAGAATCCATAGATCATCCAAAACTTAATCTCCTTCTTGCGCAAGAGAAACATCAGATCTAAAACATCTAACCACAAGAATTGAACCTACTTACGTTATGAACAACGCTTTAAACATAGAACCATTAAAGAGAACTCATAAACCATAAAGTAACAATGTAATGCATAAGTAAACATACAAAGACACATCATATTTTGAAAATTTGGTTCTCCTTCATCATATTATCTCTGAGATCTTTCTTGCATTACATACTCAAAATTACATAGAAATATTCAGTACAGACTCTTGGCTCTAGGCCTCAGCCACAAAGTTCTAATTCTCCAACTGATAGGTCTCATTCATTATAGACTCTCCTCTTCTCAACTTACAACAAGTAGCAACAACTAATCCCAAAACCTTGGGCGACTCTGATAGACATGACTCAACCCAAATCTAATCAACTCATGAATGAGTGAACCAACGAACTAAACAAACAACAACAACAACATCAACCCAACCTAACCCAACCATTTACAATTATATTCAGTCCTATATATAGTTGGGTTATGTCTCCCTGTTCAACTTGATCACTTTCTTGCTCTATCAAAATTGTTTGTTTCTTAGTTGGTGTTGCACTAGCTTTCGCAATTGCTTTCTATTATTCTTCCTTCCAGCCTCTGATGAAGTTTGTGTGACTCGTGCTTATTCAAAACTTATGCAATTCTTTCCCAAAAATGAAGGGCCCAAGAAGTTCATATCCGATCTTTCTTCTAGTGCTGATATCTTAGGGTTGAATCTCATAGGAAGAGATCTTAGTACCTTTCGAACAGTTACATATTCTTCTATTTCTTCTCCCAATCATATGATTGCATTCACTGTTTCGTCAACTCTTAAGAAGTAGGCTGCAATATTCTCATCTTCCTTCATTTTTGTTTGTTCGAACTGACCTCTGTAAGTTTGAAGTTTTGTTTCTTTGACTTTTGTATAATCTCCTTCATACATATTTTGAAGCTTGTCCCAAATCTCTTTGGTGGATTTACAATGTGCAACTTTGGTGAATATTGTTTCACTGAGACCATTCAAAAGTGAATTTGTAGCTTTGGAATTATTCTAACCAAGTTTCATTGCTTTGTCATTTATTGGTGGAACTGTTGGTACTGTGTATCCATCTACAATTGATTGCAATATTTCAAACCCCTATGCTTGTATATATGTCTTCATCCTTATGCTCCAAAAATCATACTTTTTTCCATCAAAGTGTGGTATTCCATTTTTATATGAGTTGTTACTCTCCATGATCTACCTTTCAGTGGTTAAACTTATTTCTAAAGGAAACTGCTCTAATACCAATTGTTGGATTATTGAGAGAGGGACTGAATTAGTAATAGTGTAATTATAATCCTTTTTATCCAAATAATCCAAGTTTTATATCAATGCAAAATTATTATCCAATAATGAGCAATAATAAATGAACAATCACACACATACAAAATACACCAGTGTTTTACATGGAAACACAAATCGGGAGAAAACCACGTAATGCTTTATCTTATATGTCTTGAAGAATTACATTCATTGGAAGCACCAACTTCCTTTGTTTTCCAGCTGGAACTTGAAGGAGGCTCCAACCCCCTAGTTTCTTAGGCTACAACCTGAGGGAAGATTGAACTCCCCAATTCTCTGGCTACAACCAGAAGGAGGCTACAGCCCCCTATGTTCTCCGACTACAACCGGAAGGTGGCTACAACCACCTGTCCTTGCCCCGTCCAACCACCCTGAAGTTGAAGTATAATGATGGAACCACTGTCACACTATCATTGTGATGTACTCCACTGTAAAAATGTACCAATAAACTTGAACCATGCATCAACCTGTACCTCAACCTATAATCAACCTGTACCATAAACAAGTGCATCGACCATGCACCAACTTGTACCAAAAAATATGTAATCAACCTATACCATAAAAAAGTGCAACCAACCATGTACCAAGTATGTACCAATCATGTTTCAAGTACTCATCAACTATGACTCATCAATATGTACCAACATCATCAACTATACACCTCATGTATGTGCCAACTGATCAACTACTTGTCTCAACCATGTAACCAAATTGTACCTCAACCAAAATCTTTCATCAATTTCATCATCCAAATATGATTTGTAACTCTATAATAGACCTGGTGTATATGATCACATACCTGCAAAGCTTCCTTAACTTTAACAAAAAGAGACTATCATTTTGATCAAACCTTTCTTTAGTCTCAAAAGACTAGTTTTGGATTAGCCAACAACCCTAACTTGAAATAATCATAACTTTGTACCTATAATGAATAAAGATATGAAACTGATACAAAATGTTATTTAGTGTGTTTTATGTAATTCCTCCAAGTTTAACTACTTGGAACCTCTCAGAAAAGGATTTATGGAAAAAATGGCACACCTTGCTGAATTATGGCTTATTCTAGAGAGTGACCTTGTAGAGCGTGCCCTGAATGGAACATTTGTTGAATTACTCTGAAACTATTAAAAATAATACTATAGACTATACTCTAACCAACATATTTGGTCTTACTTAATTTGGATCTGTTATGAATAAGTTATGATGTTTCTACCCGAAACACCTTAGAAATCATCATCAAAAGAATTTATCCTTCCTTGAATTTCGTCCTTCTTTTCTTCACTTTACTCAGAAATTTGGCTTAGATAACCTTTGTTTAACTCATACACCTATAATTATTCAATATGCACAAGTGTATCTTAAATTAGAGAGCCTCGCCTCTTATTTATACTCTCCAAGTAGCTTCTTTAAAAACATCTTCTAGGTCACTTTGCCCACTTTCCTTATTTTAGGGTTAACCCACTTCTAATTTCTCCATTAAATTTATTATTGAATTAATTTATTTTGTATTCACTTTGAATTATAGTACACTCATCACTTCACTTTATTATTTACCTTTTAAAATCTCTTAAACCACTTTTATTGCTTTGACCTTTTGGGGCTTCTAGATGACATATGAGGGTCCTCCAACTTCGTAAGGCTATAACTCTCAAACCGTGAGGAGTTATGTGATGTTCCGCATACCACCATAAATGAAATGACATGTAATATCCATATAGAATAGTATTACCTAAAAATATATCAAAACTCATACCATTATCCATCAAATAAATGTGGGTCCATTACCCAAACCTGGGTTCTCCAACTTCTCATGGCCATAACTCTCTAACCATGAGGAGTTATGTGACGTTCCACATACCACTGGAAATGGCATGACAATAATTATCCATATAGGATAGTTTCACTGAAAAATTCATTGGATTTCATCTCATTATTCCACAAATAATCATGGGTTCTCTAACCATACTTCTAGGATAACTCAATCCGCAAAGCGTCTTCCCGTGAGGGCTTTCACCATAAGGAGACCACTTTGGAGTTCATCCATTTCTACTTATTATCAACCATGAAGAGACAATAATGAGTCATATTTACATCAAACAATATTGGGTCCATTACCCAACCTTTGTGCTACAGGGATTTCTTCAAGGGTTGACATCAATGACAACCAACCTTAATCAACAAATTGATGAAGTGTTAGTTCATGCATACACTGCTAGGGCATACATTGGAATGGTTATTACTCTCACCACTAATCTCAAGAGAATACAAAGGCTTGTTGAATATTGTAAAGACAATGTGATAAAAAAAATTGTACTTTGCAGCAAGATGTTGAAGAAACAACATTCAATATTGAACAAATTTCCTTGAAGAATACTTCATATAATGTAAATATTTTTATGAATCAACGTTGAAAGTTGATAGGATTAATGCTATAAGTATGATTTGCTTTAGTGTGTATATTTTGAAGGAATCTTTGAGGAAGAGAAAGAAACACAACTTTTTATGTGAGAGTCATCACAAGAGTTTAATTTGTTTTTTGGTTTACTTTAAGTTTCAAAAATTTGGATTCACAAGCTCATTGTCATTGGTTCTCACCCACTCGCACTTATTAAATCCCTCACATTTTGTTGTAGTTTCAATTTCAAAAAAAAATATGTTTCTTCACCTTCATTATGTAGGAACATTTTCTAGAAATGCATGCTAAGAAACTTTCAATTTTTTCATTTCAAAAATATATATGCATTTTGGTTAACAAATCAACAAGAAACAATATGGTTATTTAAATTGTTCACTCTCTTGTCATGTCAAAATCCTATCCTTTCACTTCCAGCAGTCTTGTAAGAACATTTTGGAATCCTTTAGTAGTGCACCATTAGCATCGGTAGCCTTTTTGCAGACTTAGTAAAAGCAATATGGACAGTAGATTTGATCACCCTTACAACATGTTGAAATGTGATATTTCCTGTGAGACTTGGGTGGCTGCAAAGAAGGAACACCCTAACACTTGTGGATTTGTTTGGAATTGGGATAGAACCTTTACATTGTTGATCCTTCACTTTTGTTGAGTGCCCTCCCCCCATGTACACATGTTTTATATAGATCTAGTCTTTTCAACAATTATGATAAAGTATCATGTTTGGAGCTTGGTGTATGGACTCCCTCACTTACATGGCCACTTTTGGCACATGGAGTTATTATTGGCATGTTTGAATTCTACGTTTGATTGGAGATAACTATGTGCTTAGACCTCATTTCAAGGGCCTTTATGTACTAACAACAGAAAAGATACCTAATGTATGAGCCCAAAATATAGGAAATGATGATATTGATTCTTTTGAGGTGTTTACACGTGAGAAAAGGTGAAAATATGATACACCAATCAATCCAAAAATAAATTAAGTAGGAAACACTCTTGACAACCTATAAAAATGAGCAAGGCCTAGAAGTAGAAGGACAAGGTACTTCCCTAAAAAGTGTAATGAAGAACATCGCTCTGATTATGAAGGCATATGTGTCTTGGAATGAGAGTTTTACTTGATCTAAATACTGAGGGGAGTAAGGGTTGTGTTGACCTCATGCTAGCCTTAACATTGACAGTCACAATCCAAGGTACATTCTTGTAGAAACAAATTGCGTAGTAAGCAGCTTGGAGATAAAAACATTTAGTCAATGCTTAATTAGTGAACCTTTTGTGGTATGAAGCAAGGAAACTCCTTGTAATTGTTCAAGGATTATGAGAATAGGAAATTTTGAACACCAATGAGAGAGATATTGAATCATTATTCATTGCTCCATATGATTAATATATCCTTGATTGAGAGATAATTATGGATCATCCTGTTTATGAATGTTTCACCTACAGGTCCTCTAGCTCTTAATGATGGCATGGACAACCATTTTGATTCCATATTAAAGGAAATTAGCACAATTTCCAAATGGGCCTTAAATAATTTAAAGGCAAATTAGGTTGTGTCTTTTGGGATTCTAGTGGTGTTGTTCATCCTAGTATGATTTCATTTCAGAGTCTTAGACCATCCAAAAGAAAATAACATTGATTGGCATTCGTATATAACATTTATGGTTTGAATGAATTATGCTTAGTTTTTTGTGCATTTGGATTGTGTACTTATTTTACCCATGGCCCAATACCACCAAGGGTTATTAAAACCATTTTAGAGCTTATAAGCCAATTTTGTAACCTAATTCAAACATCTATGAATATATCCAACAGCTACCATGTACATTGTATTTTTTGTGGTTTGTTATTTTGGAGGCTCATTATTAAATTGAACTTTGTATACATTTTTCCTACAAAATCATGTAATTCATTGATGGGGATTTGGCCATAAGGCCACGTGGATCATTGGAATTCATTTTGGAGGAAAATGGAGTGTTAAATTCCTACACTAGTGTTTCCCGAAATGCATGACAACTGTTAATCAAGGGGCCACATGGATATAAGGAGAGCACAACACATAACATGTTTTCAGTGCTTGCATATCCATTCACTTGGTCATAGTAGTGGTGTTGTAGAAAGGAGGCTCATCAATTTTGTGAATTTATGCGATATGCATTTGACCATACATGTCTTAGATCTTGTTGCTCACCGATTATATTTCAAGGGAAATTTTAATGGAGGAATGGAATGCCCAACTAGTGAAATTCTTGATTATTGTGTGTGGATATGTCCATCAAAAGTTCCATGATTTTATATAGCTCTTTTGTATTGATGGAAAGGATCTTCACACCAACTATCTCTTTATGGGTGACTATGTTGATTGTGGATACTACTCTGTTGAGACTGTATCATTGCTAGTTACTTTGAAAGTGCGCCACATGGAGATTGATAAAATTTAATGTGTTTTTTAAAAAAATGGGTTGAATTAGAAACCAATCAGCCAGTTGATTGAGACAAACACCCAAATAGGTTCTCAAACTGATGGTTGTAATGCAACTGAAAATTAGTTTCTGTGTTAGTTTTTCCATAAGTGGGCAAGTGTGGCATATCATAGCACCATATATAGTGATATTTTGTTTTTGGCATTGGATTTCTACTTGCATGCAAAGAATCAAACACAGTGACTATCCAACAAATGTGATGGGTGCCTAGAAAACCTCAAGGGGAAATGAATTCAGAGTACCCAATGAATGGATGTGCAAATCATGATTTTCAGATGTCATGTTCCTGAAAAATGACCGATTAAATCCTACATGAGTAAATATGACAGTTTTTAAAACTTAGTGAAGAAAGGCATGTTCAAGTAATATTTAATTATAGAATTGTTTCCTTTCATTAGAAAAAATTGTCCTTTATGGGGCCAATCATCAAAAAAACATTTAAGTGGGCACTCTTCTAGCATGTTCCAATGTTATAATTCTTATTTTCCTACCCTCATTTTGGAGAACCTTCCTTATATTTGTTGATTAGATTGACTATATTATTTATGTAGTCTATATGTTGGGTATTTTCCATTTATGTTTCTTCTTGTTGGTCATGTTGTTGTTCAAGTTTCTCTGATGTTGTCTTTTATTTTAATCTTACATGTGAAGCATGGTTATGATTGATGTTGCAATTATCAAACACAAGCGTAGAAAGGGTACTATTGATGAAGTTTTGGTAAGGAAGGATTCTAGGGTTATCAAATGTTGGTAAGGAAGGATTTTAGGGTTCTCAGATGATCTCGAGAAGAGAACTTGACCCCAAGTAGGAGCCAAATGTTACCCACTATGTCGTTGGGAAAAAAAAAAATTCCATATTGATGATGACATTGTGTAAGGGTTATCCTATTCCTCATCGATTGTGATAACAATGAGATTCCTACCCTAAAACACTTTGATATCGTTTTTTTTTTTTTTAAACACCTATAGTTCATCGGTCTTCCAACATCCCTAGCGTTGCTGATATAGCATACATGTCAGAAGACTGACATTACCTTCTGCAGGTCTCTGACGTTCCTAGTGTCATTTTCATGGCATCAACATCGCAGATGAAATGTCATTGATATAACATATACGTTGAAATGTCAGTGTTACCTTCCATCGACCATATGATGTGCCTAGTGTCATTATCATGGCATGAATGTAGCAAATGAAATGTTGTTGATATAGCGTATATGTCAGAAGACTAAATTTACCTTATGGAAATCATCCAACGTGCCTAGCGTTGTTGTGATGGAATCAACATTGCAAGTGAGACGTCGTTGATATAGCATACACGTCAGAAGACTGACTATCTGTGGCATCGTAGGTGAGACATTCCAGTGTCGTTGTAGCGATGTACAAAGGGGGCTTGGACAGTGAAGTCTGAGATGACATGTTTCTACACGAAATGTCACAAAATAGATGATATATGTGTCATTGGAAAACTGACGTCATGTGAAACGACGTTTGAGGGGGTCTGATGTTTGTCGATCTCCTGACAATATAAAGTGGAAAT
>JASDQU011379544.1:4144-23808 GCA_032191745.1 Picea mariana | reverse complement strand
AAAGTGCTTTCCATATATTTCTTCTTGGAAAAAACGTTATTGGAGCATGCCTTACATAGAAAGACAAATAGCTTAGTGATTTCCTTTATTGTTGATCAACAACAGGTTGGTTACCTTTTATGAGTTAAATTTATTTTTGAATGAATAACAATTAAACAATTAAACTTTAAATGCTTTGATCATTTCAGTTATATCATCATAAATCGTATTAATTTATTTTGACGTTTGCGTGATTAATTAGTTTTAGAATAGTTTTCTTATCCTCATGCGTTTCTCAAACTCGGTTTCAGTAGTATAATTTTTAGTTTCACAAGGATTTACACAAACCTTGTATATGTACATAAATATTGTATATTATATAATAAGACTCTGTGATAGTTATATATTAATAGATAGATATATTAGCAAATGTACTTAGTGGGTTTGTATAGATAGATAGTCTTTTATTTCTTAGTTTATCTTAGTGTTTTCATCGGCTAATGGAGCCATAAAACCCATTGGTTTTGGTTACTTTAAACAGATTAGGTTAATTAGAAAACCTCAAACCAAATCTTCCCTTCTTGTTGACGGTGTGTCATAAACACCTTTCATCAAATGGCAATAGAGGGATGGCCTGAAAGTTATTAATGGCATGAGGAGGTAAAAAGACTTCCCCAAATAATCATTCTCTTGTCGTGACGTGTAGTTTCTCATACCCTTCCGTTATACTTGATCCAACCACTACATCAAAATCCAAACCTGACATTTCTGCTAAACCTATGACACCAATTCCTCAAGGGATTGACGTACAAGAAATCATCTGTAATTCTCACCAATCAATAATAAGAACCCAAGGCGCATTGTACATACTTAGAGAGTTTGGTCAACAATTAAATCAACCCCTTGATTTTTCCAATCAACAAGAAGATCCTCTTAGCACTGGTCCTCTCAATCATGCATTATGTGATACTATTATCGATCCTTTCAAATCACTAGTCCAAGGTGCTAGAGGATCTGGACTTCCTCCTTCCCCACCTAGGTCTTCTTCACCCTCTTCAAGAGGAGAATCCTCTGACGAAGATAGTTCTTCATCTGGGCAATCTTGAAATTCACACACACCGACTCCCATGGCTAACCAGAACAATCTCGCTAGACCTTGGCTTGATCAGGATGTCATGGCAGTACCTGGACCTCAACATCCTTTACCCAAACATCCTGAAAAATGGTTACCCAAGTTTGACCCTGATTCAAAGAAATCAATCAAGGATCATATTAAAAAATTCATGTTAGTTTTTAGGCTTCAAAACGTTGAACACAAGGATGTTGTGTGTAGTATATTCCCTTACACCTTTGAAGGAAATGCCTCCATGTGGCATTTTTCACAGCAACCCCAAACTATTGTTTCCTAGGACAGGATTGAGACCTTTTTCTTAGAAACGTTCAGATACAACAAATCTCCAGAAGTTCTAGTGATGGAATTTTCCAACATGAAAATGAATCCTAGAGATAAAGTCAAGGATTTCAATTAGAGATTTCTTAAACTTGAAAATAAAATCCCTATAGAATCGATGCTTGCTGAAAACTTGATTATTACATACTATGCTAAATCTCTACACCATAACATAGCTATATAGGTTAAGATGTCTAAGAAAAACATGTTACTACAATATTTTGAGGAGGTATTCCTCATTGAAAAGGGTATTCCTAATTTAAAGAATAATGTAAATGCATAATCGGAATCAATTTCCTCTTCTAAATAGAAGATAAAAATCCTCACCAGACCTCCCCCAAATAAAAAGGAACAATAAACCTTAGACTTGGAGGGTTTACAGAAAGTGTTTCAAAAGTTATCTAATCAAGTCATAGACTTGAAAAGATCTACAGAACAAGGATCTTCAGGTAAAGGGAATTATAGACCACCTTTTAGGATACCTCTTCCTCCAAATAGGCCAAATCTAACTACAGAAGGTCTGAGTTTTGAAGAGTTACAACATGCTATACAAGCCATATTATATGGAAATGATATTTCTACTATTGTCCCACCTGGAAACCAAAACGATGCAGGTGAGGAAGAAACACCTGATGAGGAGGAATCATCTCCCCCAGTTTTTGGACATCTTTCGGACAATATTTTCCAAGATAATTTTGAAACTGTCCATAAAAAACAAGACCCGTATAATACTTGTAGTAAAGTGCAAAACACATCTTCACCCGAGGAAAATAAAAATACGATATCAAAACAACCAAGACAGATTGAAACATCAAGAAATACCATTTCCCTAGATTTATAATATGATATGATTGAAGATATTAAAATACTAAAAGAAAATATATCGATTTTTGAACTGCTCAAATTCCCTCTCATCCTTCAGAAAATGCTGTGAAGTATAGCTGATAATGGTAAAAAGAAAGATCCCCTGGACAAAAAGTCAGCCGAAAATGGCATAAATAAAACAAAGGATTTTGTGAACAGAACACCACCTGAGGACCATAATAAAAGAGACATGCCATATAAAACTGTAGGGAATTTAGATAAAATAACTTCAGATACAACAAGAAAAATCAGCAGACTTCTTCTCCCACACCATGAAAAAATGTTCCACCATTTCTGTTAACTTTCGAAATCTTCAACATAAATGTGCATAATTGTATGGTAGATTCTAGGGCCTCATCAAATGTAATTCCTTTGTCTATTTTTCATAAGATAAATGTTGAAGTCAAACCTTCCAATTTGAAAATTATTTGGCTAAACAGAACTAATGTCAAAGTTGTTGGTGAGCTTAAAGATGTATTGATTAGATTATCATCTAATCCAGAAGTGCACTAGGTAATTGACATAGTAGTCACTGATATTCCATAGGTTTATGGTATGGTATTAATCAAATATTGATCTAAACAATTGCATGGTTATTTCACCACATATTGGTCTCATTTGTGGTTACTAGAAAATGAACAACCAAACAAGCTCATAATTAATAGGGAACGTTATCTAAAACACACTATTACAGATCTAAATGAATTGAATGAACCTTTTACTGCTAGTGTAAATACATTTGAACCTCAAGGTATGAGCACTTTCTTTGGGAATTTCATGACTGAAATATCCACTATTACGAACTCGAATCAACAATCTAAAATATCGGTCCATACTTAGGCGACAACTTTTAAAAATGATGCAAACATTGTTGATGGTTGTGAAAATGATGAAATCTGGTCTCTATACTTTGATGGGTCTAAATATCATGAAGGAGCCAGTGCTGGTTGTGTTTTGATTTACCCAAAAGGTAATAATACATTCATTGTCTATAGATTAGAATTTGAGTGTACAAACAACACGGCAGAATATGAAGCACTCCTACAAGAACTCAAGGAGGTCGTAGATATTGAAGTGCAAAGCTTGATGGTATTTGGCGATTCTGAAATTGTAGTTCGATGGGTAAAAAATTCTATTCATTGTTTATCACCTCACCTCAAAAACTACCAGACCAAGGTATGAAACCTAATCCATACATTTCTTGATTTTAACATAAGTTTTATTCCTAGCTAGATCCAGTAATTCAGAAGAAGATTTATTGGCTAATGTTGCATCAAAATTATAACCTGGTGATGGATTCTCTCCTAATGAATTTTATGTTGAATTGATTTCCAGGTCCTCAATCCTCGACAATATCACCAATTGGTGAGTGTTCGACGATGATCAACAAACCATAATTTTTTTGCATATGGAGGACACTTTCCAAGATGTTGTAATTTATGAAAATACTCACAATGAAAATCTTTGTGATTTTCGATAATATCTGACCCTTGTTCCAATGAAACATCATATGATCTGGTAAATTCTATCACTAAGTCCATCATTAGGTTAGAAAATTTTTATTATTTAGATGAAAAATTTAAGGGAGTGGTTAACTGCAAAACAAACAGTTCCTCGTTACTATATGAAATTGTAAATTTAGGAATGCAAGATAACCCTTAGAATATTAATCTGGGCAAAGGATGCCCTCAACAAGAAAGATCTACATTCATAAAATTATTTAAATAATTTAAAGATGTATTTTCTTGGGCATACGATGATTTGAAAACCTTTGATCCAAACATAATACAACATGTAATCCCCATGAATCCCCAAACCCAACCTTTTTAGCAAAAACTTAGGAAAATGCATCCCAAATTAGAACCTACAGTGAAAAAGGAACTCAATAAATTATTAACATCAAAAATCATTTTTCTAGTTTGGCATACCCAATGGGTATCCAACTTGGTCCTGGTAAGAAAGAAGAATGGAGAAATACAACTCTGTGTCGATTTTTGTAACTTAAATCGAGCCTCTGATAAAGACAATTATCTTGTTCCTCCAACGGAACAAATATTGCAACAGGTAGTTGGTTCTGAAAGGCTATCCTTATTAAATGGTTTCTCAGGGTACAACCAAGTCCTTAATAGGGAACGTTATCTGAAATACACGATTACAAATCTAAATGAATCGAATGAACCTTTTACTACTGGTGTAAATACATTTGAACTTCAAGGTATGAACACTTTCTTTGGGAATTTCATGACTGAAATATCCACTATTACGAACTCGAATCAACAATCTAAAATATCAGTCCATACTTATGTGAGAACTTTTAAAAATGATTCAAACATTGTTGATGGTTGCGAAAATGATGAAATCTGGTATCTATACTTTGATGGGTCTAAATATTGTGAAGGAGCTAGTGTTGGTTGTGTTTTGATTGACCCCAAAGGTAATAAGACATTCATTGTCTGTAGATTAGAATTTGAGTGTACAAACAACACAATAGAATATGAAGCACTCCTACAGGGACTCAAGGAGGCCGTAGATATTGAAGTGCAAAGCTTGATGGTTTTTGGTGATTCGAAAATCGTATCTCGATAGGTAAAAAATGTTATTCATTGTTTATCACCTAGCCTCAAAAACTACCAGACCAAGGTATGGAACCTAATCCATAAATTCCTCTCTTTTAACATAAGTTCTATTCCTAGATCTAGTAATTCTAAAGCAAATTTATTGGCTAATGTTGCATCAAAATTATAACCTACTGAGGGATTCTCTCCTAATGCATTTTCTGTTGAATTGATTTTTAGGCCATCAATCCCTGACAATATCGCCAATTGGCGAGTGTTCGATGATGATCAACAAATCATATTTTTTTTGCATGTGGACACTTTCCAAGATGTTGTAATTGATGAAAATACTCACAATGAAAATCTCCATGATTTTCAGTAATATCTGACCCTCGTTCTGATGAAACATCATATGATCTGGTAATTTCTATCCCTAAGTCCATCATTAGGTTATAAAAGTTTTATGATTTAGATGACAAATTTCGGGGAGTGGTTAACTGCAAAACAAACAGCTCCTCGTTACTATATGAAACTGTAAATTTAGGAACGCAAGATAACCCTTAGAATATTAATCTAGGCAAAGGATGCTCTCAACAAGAAAGATCCACATTCATAAAATTATTTAAATAATTTAAAGATGTATTTTCTTGGACATACGACGATTTCAAAACCTTTGATCTAGACATAATACAACATGTAATCCCCATGCAGCCCCAAACCCAACCCTTTTAGCAAAAACTTAGGAAAATGCATCCCAAATTAGAACCTACAGTGAAAAAGGGACTCAATAAATTATTAACAGAAAAAAATCATTTTTTCAGTTTGGCATACCCAATGGGTATCCAACTTGGTCCCGGTAAGAAAGAATAACAAAGAAATATAGCTCTGTGTCGATTTATGTAACTTAAACCGAGCCTCTGATAAAGATAATTATCATGTTCCTCCAATGGAACAAATATTGCAATAGGTAGTTGGTTCTGAAAGGATATCCTTATTAGATGGTTTCTCATGGTACAGCTAGCTCCTTAATAGGGAATGTTATCTGAAATACACTATTACAGATCTAAATGAATCGAATGAACCTTTTACCGATGGTGTAAATACATTTGAAGTTCAAGGTATGAACACTTTCTTTGGGAATTTCATGACTGAAATATCCACTATTACAAACTCAAATCAACAATCTAAAATATCATTCCATACTTAGGAAACAACTTTTAAAAATGATGCAAACATTGTTGATGGTTGCGAAAATGATGAAATCTGGTCTCTATACTTTGATGGGTCTAAATATCATGAAGGAGCCAGTGTTGATTGTGTTTTGATTGAACCCAAAGGTAATAAGACATTCATTGTTTGTATATTAGAATTTGAGTGTACAAACAACACGACAGAATATGAAGCACTCCTACAGAGACTCAAGGAGGCCATAGATATTGAACTGCAAAGCTTGATGGTATTTGGCGATTATGAAATTGTAGTTCGATAGGTAAAAAATGTTATTCATTGTTTATCACCTCACCTCAATAACTACCATACAAAGGTATGGAACCTAATCCATAAATTTCTCACTTTTAACATAAGTTCTATTCCTAGATCTAGTAATTCCGAAGTAGATTTGTTGGCTAATGTTGCATCAAAATTATAACCTGTTGAGGGATTCTCTCCTAATGCATTTTCTATTGAATTGATTTTCAAGCCATCAATCCTCGACAATATTACCAATTGGCAAGTGTTCGATGATGATCAACAAATCATAAATTTTATGCATATGGAGGACACTTTCCAAGATGTTGTAATTGATGAAAATACTCACAATGAAAATCTTTGTGATTTTTGGTAATATCTGACCCATATTCTGATGAAACATCATATGATCTGGTAAAATCTATCCCTAAGTCTGTCATTAGTTTAGAAAAGTTTTATTATTTAGATGACAAATTTAGGGGAGTGGTTAACTACAAAACAAACAGTTCCTCGTTACTAAATCAAACTGTAAATTTAGGAACGTAAGATAACCTTTAGAATATTAATCTGGGCAAAGGATGCTCTCAACAAGAAAGATATGCATTCATAAAATTATTTAAATAATTTAAAGATGTATTTTCTTGGACATACGATGATTTGAAAACCTTTGATCCAAACATAATACAACATGCAATCCCCATGAAGCCCCAAACCCAACCTTTTCAACAAAAACTTAGGAAAATGCATCCCAAATTAGAACCTACAATGAAAAAGGAACTCAATAAATTATTAACAAAAAAAATTATTTTTCCGGTTTGGCATACCCAATGGGTATCCAACTTGGTCTCGGTAAGAAACAAGAATGGAGAAATACGACTCTGTGTCGATTTCTGTAACTTAAACCAAGCCTCTGATAAAGACAATTATCACGTTCCTCCAATGGAACAAATATTGCAACAAGTAGTTGGTTATGAAAGGATGTCCTTATTATATGGTTTCTCAAGGTACAACTATGTCCTTATGTCTCCATCAAATTAGTTAAAAACCACATTCCGCACCCCTTGGGGCACTTATGCCTATTGAAAAATTCTTTTCAGCTGAATTAATGTGGGATCCACTTTCCAAAGGGAAATGGATATTGATTTTCGTAGCCTTATTAACCAATCAATTGTTGTCTACCTAGATGATGTCATTGTCTTTTTGAAGAATAAAAATGATCACTTATCACATCTTAGGGTTGTACTAGAGCATTGTAGTAAGTTCAATATTTCACTGAATCCCAAGAAATCAGCTTTTGCAGTGGAGTAGGGAATATTACCTGGATTTATAGTTTCAAAGGATGGAATGATAATAGAACCCGAACAAACTCAAGCTATTTCCAATATTCCTCCACCATCTTCCAAAAAGGAAATGCAATTTTTTTGGGGTAAAATAAATTTCATCATACGTTTTGTTCCAAGTTTTTCTGAGATGATTAGGCCTCTGCAAAACATTATAAAAAAGGATGTTCTTTTTAAATGGGGGCCACAAGAAAACCTAGGATTTAATTATATTAGAAAATCTATAACTGAAGCCCCCTCCTTAATGAGTCCTGATTTCTCCAAAGACTCAGGCTTTATACTTTTGCATCAGACAGATCGTATGTTTCTATACTTACTCAAAAAAACGTTGAAAATAATTAAATTGCCATTTAGTTTATGATTTATTCCCTTAAAGGAGAAGATTTAAATTATCCTACAGTTGATCAACAAGCCTAAGCTATTTTTAAGGCAGTAAAACATTTTAGACCTTACTTGTTGAAATCCAAGATAAAAGTCATTGTTCCTTACCCTGCAGTAAGAAATATGTTGGTTCATAAGGAGCTTAGGGAGAAAAGGGCCAATTGGATGACCTCCCTTCAAGAGTATGATGTCAAAATCATACCAGCACAAATTATTAGAGGCCAAGTCCTTTGCAAACTAGTGGTTGACTCAGTCGAAATGCCAGATAATGAACTAGCAGCACCAGTTGAAAAATTGCATCATGAAACACAAATTTGCTTTACACAAATTGTGCCTAATTCATGGTACAATGATATCAGGTTTTATTTGTTGCATGAAACTACTCCTCGAAATATTGATCCCAAAAACAAAAGAGCGCTAAGGCTCAGGTCTTCATCTTTTCAATTAATGAATGATGTATTGTTTAGGAAGAATTTTGATGGTGTATTTTTGCACTGCCTCGAAAAGGAAGAATCTGAAAAAGTGCTAGTTGAGTTACATTTTGGTGATGTTAGGGGTCATTTTGGTGGATATACAACCACCCAAAAAGTACTTAGGGCTGGTTACTATTGGCCCACATTATTTAAAGATTCTCATACTATGGCTCACAAATGTGTAATTTGTCAAAAAGCTACAGGATGAATCAAGAAGGTTGCATGCCCCTTGCAACCCATTATAGTAGGCACACAATTCTAACAGTGGGGCATGGATATCATATGGCCAATTAACCTACCTTCTTCACAACAACACTAAAACATTCTCATGGAAGCATATTATTTTACAAGATGGTCTGAAGCTTCATTGTTAAGGGTAGAAAACACTAATCAGGTAATTTCGTTATTGAATTCTCATATTATCACACGTTTTGGGATACATGAATGTTTAGTTTTCTACAATGCTTCTTACTTGTATTCCTTGGAAATGAATGTTTATGCTCTAGAAAAGAGAATTAAGTTAAAATACTCTTCTATTTATTATCCTCAAGGAAATGGCATGGCTGAGTCGACAAACAAAAATCTGATTAAAATATTGAAAAGAACAGTGTCAGATAATCACAAAAATTGGCACAATGCATTATATAACGCACTATGGTCTGGCAGGGTCACCCCAAAAGCGTCCATCGATAATTCTCCTTTCCTCCTCGTATACGAAAGAGAATCCATCCTTCCTCCCCACGTCTTTCCCCCATCACTTCAGTTATCTCAGAAGGTTCAAGAAGAAGAATGTCCCCCTTTAGACAATTGAATAAATTCTTTACTTAAATTGGAATAAATTAGGACACAAGCAAAACATAAATTGGACCAACACCAACAAATTGTTAAACACTGGTTTGAGGCAAGTTCATCCTTTGATAGAAAATTCAACATAAGATATTTGGTTCTCAAGTGGGATAAAGCACATGAGGAAAAAGGAGAACACACCAAGTTTCAAAATCTGTCGTTGGGACCATTTGTTATTGCAAAAAAATTGGGACCTAGCTCCTTTCATCTGTAAAACTTGGAGGGATAGTTAGACACTTTCCCGGTGAATGGCCAGACTCTTAAGAAGTATTTCTCTTGATCGAAATAAGACCTGACCCCCTGTAGATATCTCTAGTTGTGTATAGTTTTGTTTTTTGTTTATTATTTTGTTGCTTCTTTCTTTATTTCTATTTGATTGAGTTATTTTTGACTCACAAACCATTGTGGAAGGGAATTTTCATCATCAGATTTATCATTGATGGAAATTTGAAACAATTCAAACATATTCAATACTAATACTTAGCTCAAATGATTGGTTTATAAGACAATTATTCTAGAAGTTCTTTGCCAGAATATTATTCCTGAAATTTTGTCAAGATCTTTGGGAAGTATGATTACTTTTAAAAATTGTACACCATTCCAGTTCTAAAGAAATCACCTCAAAGTTCTTCCCCATCCTCTAGATGTTTTCTTGATTGAAATCTAAACGTATAAACCATGATTAAAACTCCTAGTTTTAAAATAACAAAAAGTAAATATTAGTGATCGATCATATATCTTCCTTATTATAAATCTCCAGTATCACCCCGCTCTCTTGTCAATTTGAAATATCCAAATTCTATCATTATAAACGAATAAGGAGGGTTGGAAACACTTCAATGTGTGGGAAATGTGTGTAAACTCGTCAGGGTACTGAACAAGCCTGCTAGCAGCGGGTAAATGCACAGATGATACCAAGACAACTTTGATGGGGTACTGAATGGGCCTATTGACAACGAAGAAATGTCAGGTTCGAGATATGTTAGGTATGTTTTATAAGTTGATCATATATCAAAAAAGTTTTATGTCATGGATAGACAACTTTTGGATGGTATTAAAGTACTTGAGTGGGTTAAATGACGCCCCTGTCGAGGCTATGAACACCTGCTGGAAGTAGTGGCCCTTTCAATGGTATTGAATTTGCCTTTATAAATATCGTTTCCTTTTGATCAAAACTAACTTTCAGGTTATAATCATATGTTAAAGGAATCCTTTTTTTGAGTATGATTGTGCTAATTTTTTTCTAAAATAATCTTAATACTTTTAATCTTAAAATGTGATCTGTTTCATGGTTTCTTTAAGTGTTATCCAAGTCTTTATTTTTCCCTGACATGAAGGTTTGATGATGCAGATATAACTTCTTCTCCCAGTGAGTCATCATTTTTGGCAAACAAACTACCATCTTGCTTCGTCGAATTTTTTTTTTTTGAAACACAAAAAGAAAATTTTGTACCCATTGCTTAATTTGTATATACGACAGAAATGATTGTTTTTGGGTGATTAATTTTTTTGATCAGTTTATTTTATTTTATTTCATTGATAGCTATTGCATTTAACCATTTCAATTTCATGACTGGCAAGCATGAAATTGAAATCTTTTCACGAGGACATTGACTGTAAGGTTTTCACCCTTTGTAATTAAACAAGCTATTTGGAAAACCTAAAATCACAAACCACTTAGGCTACGTTTCAAAGGTGAATGTGCAACCATGTTAAAATTTTGCAAAAGTTTCATAACCTAAGGTTAAAACCAAATTGATGGGTGATTTATTTTATTTTATTATTAAACCAAATTTTCAAAGTTTGATACGTTTCTTACCCTTTGAATTTTGGTTATGTGTTTATTTTGCCTCACTATATGAACTAAATGTTATGATCATTTGTTTGTCATTGTCTTGTCAACATATGACATGGTTAGTGTCCTTTCAATGAAATGATCATCTCTCAGTCATGTTCATCAATAACCACATTCACTTCATCTTCAAGATGGTCCTTCATGAGCAGAGAGTAGGTTTTAGGAAACAAAGTGGGTTTGAGTTTTCGGTCCTCTGGTTCTAGGTGGTTAATCAAATATCGAGGTGGAAGTCATGGTAGCATGTCTTTGACCCCTTAGTTTTTGTTTCATCGTTAGCCATGCAAACTCAACCATTTATTGTTTTGGGTTCACTCAAGCACAAACCCCTCCATTTTGCATCTTCTGGTACATTGTTCGCAAGTTGATGGCCCCTATGGTTAGAGTGGAGCATAATGGCTCACAGGTATTGTTATCCCATGACAATGTTGTATATGACCTATTCCATTTCGGTTGGGTAAATTTCATTCAGTATTTTGAGGGTTTCAACCTAGAGGTTTCATAGGCCTTTGCAAAAACTTTCGATAGAACCAAAGCTAAGGTAGTCGACATTCAGTTGTAGGTGAATGAGGAATCCATAGCTGAGGTAATTAGTTTGTCATAGGAAGGTGATCGATGGTTTAATAATTTGAATATAGAGGGTATACCATGGAATTCCTTGTTGGTCTCCAAAAGGTCACACTATAATGTGAAAGGTACGCCTATACAGTAGTTTAAAACTCCCTGGCATGGCTTACTATTGGTAATAAAACAATTTATTACTTGCGAAGGGTGTTATGGGCTGGTGTTTTTGTTTCATATATGATTGTTGATGATTTTCCTAGGGTTCAAGTTGAATTTTCCTTTTTATTTTCTCAAGAGTCTTAGGAAAATGTTCAATTTTTACCAGAGACAAAACCCTAACCCTGAGGCCACTTTGCTCCATCATGGTTTAATTTGTATTCTTGTGAATTCCCAATTATTGAAAGTTGGGGATAACTGGAAGAATTTTGTTTTTAGGAATGGGTTTGTTCCTTTGCAATCTGAGCCTATTTTTTATTTACCTCTGAGTAATGATGAACCTGTCTATCCAAGTATTTTGTCACTTTCTCTCCAAGATTTCTGAGTGGAGGTGCAGGTCTCAAAAGACTTTGTCTTGTTGAGATTCAACAAGAAGATTCAGCACCCACTTTTGGGTGCATGTCTATTTTTATTATCCCATAATTTAGATGGACATTAAACTATAATTTAATCTCAATGTGGACTTGAAATAGTTAACTGAAAGGAAAATCAGTTAGCTAAGTGAATTTCTAGTTAGAGGTTGGTTGGTGGGACATGCAAAGTAATTATATTGTAACAGAGTTTGAAGTGTAGTGGTGCATGAGTTGGTGTGAGTTGTAAATAGTTTAACTCGGTCAAGTGAGTTAAACTTAGCTATGCTAGTTGTAACTAAAGATACACCAGTGAGAGATTCAGTGAATTAAATATTATTTAATTCACAATTTGTAATCTCACATGCAACTGAGGATTTACTATTATTACCTACATGCATGTCAGATCTAGCAGAGACCTAGTTGGGTTCTAGGTTAAAGGGAAGTTGACTATTAGTTGTGACATTATCCACTTGCACACATGCAGGAAAACACACATTGGATGTGCCCATGATACTTGCGCATTCAAGGCAGACAAGATGTATTGCATTCAGCAGGGATTGCGCAGTGAAGGAAGCCTATTTGGAGACAATAAATTGGCTAAGAGATTTGCCAATTTCCGTATGATAGTGTGAGACAATTAGCTTATGCACTGAGAGCTCTTGTGAGAAGAGTTTTTGTATGTAATTCTTTCATGATACATGATATAATATAAAATATAATATAGTGGGGTTTTTATATGTAATCTTTCCCCGGGAAATTATCTACGTTGTGTGTGATTGATCTTTCTTGATGGTAATGTGATTGGTGATTGTTTTTTTTTAATTCTGAAAATATTTGTAGAAGTGATTCAGTATTTAACTTTAGAACATTGTTAGATTGGGTGAATCTAATATATACATACATATTTAATAATTTCTACATGGTATCAGAGTGCAGGAAATTGCAGAAGTGAAGTAGAAGAAGAGATTGTGACTGGATAGAATTCGAATTTGCAGAAAGACTTTCTTGGTTCTATAGCTGATTCAAGATCGAAATGACTTTCAATGGCTTGAGGTTAGAGTATGCACTTGAGGGAATCTTGAACTGCATTGCTTGGAAGGACAGGATGGAGGTGTTACTCAAAGACAATGGCTTGAAGGAATTCATTGACAAAGATGTTCCTAAGCTAGATGCTGCAAATCTTGATGCATGGAAAAAGAAAGTGGCAAAGGCAAGAAGGATCCTTTTGGAGGGAGTATGAGACCACAAAGTCTCAAACCTCCATGGGAAAGCCACACCATATTAAATTTGGAAGGATTTTATGGAACTATTCCAAAACAACAGTAACCATAGGAAATTGGCGCTCAAAGATAAACTTAGGAAGATCAAGATGGAGAAGAGAGACTCCATTCCAAAATATCTCACGAAGTTTGTTCAATGTCGGGATGAGTTGGGGAGTCTGGGAACAATATTCACTAATGATGATTTGGTGAGCTTGGCTCTCCTAGTACTTCCCAACAGTTGGCACAGTTATCAAGACTCTATCAATGGAAGGGAAAAGATGCAAGTTTGGGAACGACTATGGTCGGATTTGGTGCAGGAGGAGTTTAGGAGGACCACTAGAGACATATCTTCTTCTAAGAGTGAACATGAATAATATTTTTCTTTGGCTGCCAAGGCGAGGAAAGGGAAGGGAAAGAAATTTATGTCAAACTCTGAGTCCAAAGGCACGAATCAAGACATGTCCAAGGTGAAGTGTTTTCACTGTCACGAACATGGGCATTTTTTTACTAACTTTCCTCAAAAGAAGAAGAATAAGAAGGCTAATGGATTTGTAGCTAGTGAGGCCCTTGCCTCGCAATTTGAGATTGAATTCTCATTAATCACATGCATGGTCTCCAGTGTGTTGGGATGGGTGTGGTATTTGGATAGTGGCACCTCCTTTCACATGACGGGATATAAGGAACTTTTCATTGACTTGGAGGAGAAAAATATCTAGATGCATATAGATATGGGCGATGAAGGATAGCGCAGTGCTACCGGGATTGGTACCATTATCTTTTAGAGGGAGTCAGGTAAACCATTTCAATTAAAATATGTAATGCATGTACCAGGTCTGAAGAAAATTTTGGTCTCAAACGTAATGTTGGAGGACAGAGGCTATGACGTTATTTTAAGTGATGGAAAAGATTTCCTGCGACATAAAACAATGGGTCAATCCAAGAGGATAGGGATTCGAGTTAAGAATATCTACAAGATGGAGCTAGATGGCTACACTGCCATGATGGGCAAGGGAGAAAAAGTGGTGAGCCAAGATGAGGGTGAATTATGGCACATGTGATTGGGCCATCTTCATCATGGAGCCTTGAAAATCATGCAGCAAATATCTACTGGACTTCCAATGGGAACACTTGCTCAGTCAGATCAGTGCAAGGGTTGCACCATGGGGAAGTATGTAAACACCACCTTTCATGAGAAGGAAAACCAAGCTTCAGGTATCCTTGAGAGAGTTCACACAGACGTGTGTGGACCATTCTCGGTTGCTTCAACAGCAAAACATAAGTACTATGTAATATTTGTTGATGACTTTTCTCGTAAATGTTGGATCTTCTTCATGTAGAAGAAAGATCAAACATTATCTAAGATTTGTGAGTTTAAGGCATTGGTGGAGAAATAATCAGGGAAGTAAGTGAAGGTTCTTAGGAGCGATAATGGTGGAGAATACATCACTAGCAAATTCAAGAACTTATGCAACAAAGAAGGAATTCGAAGAGAACTCATAGTGCCTCATAACCCACAACAAAATGGGGTCGTGGAGAGGAAGAACAGAATGATCGTGGGTGCAGCACGAGCAATGTTGCATGATCAGGGCCTACCAATGCATTTATGCGTAGAAGAATGAAATATTGTGGTTTATGTGCAAAATCGTTGTCCTCATAGAGTACTTGGCATGAGAACACCAGAAGAAGATTTCACTGGTAAGAAACCTGATGTTTCACACTTTAAGATTTTTGGCTCATCTGTTTATGTGCATGTGACCAAGGACGCCAGGAAGAAGCTGGAACCAACTATGGAAATTGGGATTTTTGTGGGGTACACAAAAACACCCCATAATTATCGTTTGTATTTGCCAAATATCAGAATGATTGTTGTGCGACGGGATATAAAATTTGATGAGGGGAAAGCCATGCGGATGTCCTTTGAGAGGGATTTGTACTTGCATGCAGACAAGGAACTGTTGGTTCCCAAATGTGAGTCTCAAGATGTGGATCAGCCACATGAGGAGGTTCATGGAGTGGAGGAAGCCACTCATGCATATCCATCCATTAGAAATGGTAGAAAGTGCACCAGAGAGGTTGATAGATTGAGACTAGATGTTGCACCGAATGTAGGAGCCCTTATTTCATAGCGCAGACAGAGACAATCTCCTGATCGATTTACTGGATACATGGCTCTCATGATAAAATGTTTTGTGACTAAACCATCTTCCTTTTAGGAAGCAGTGCAGGAGCCCAATTGGGTTGATGCAATGGTGGCGGAGTATGACTCCATTGTCAAAAATAGTGCATGGGAAATTGTCCCAAGATCAGTCGACAAATCAGTGGTAGGTTCGAGATGGATCTACAAGGCAAAGAAATTTGTTGATGGGAGTGTGGATAAATACAAAGCCAGATTTGTGGCCCAAGGCTTCTCACAGATCGAGGAGATAGATTATGATGAGACCTTTGCACCTGTCGCAAGGTACTCTTCCATAAGATCCATCTTTTCACTCTCAACATAGATGGGCTAGCGCATTCATCATATGGATGTGAAAACTGTGTTTCTCAATGGAATCATTGAGGAAGAGGTGTACATAGAGAAGCCTTAAGGTTTTGAGAACTTCAATAGTGAGTCTCATGTGTACCGACTCAAAAGAGCATTGTATGGGTTGAAGAAAGCACCCCGTGATTGCTACACTCGAATAGACAGTTATTTCACCAGACTGGGCTTCACCAAAAGTGAAGCAGATGCAAACTTGTACTAGATTGTGGTTGAGGGTAAGATATTGAAGTATATGGGCCTCCTTCATCATTTCCTTGGATTGGAAATTTGGTAGTGAGATGGTGAAATTTTTGTGTCTCAAGGCAAGTATGCAAAGGAGATACTGGGTAATTTTAACATGGAGAGTTGCAAACCCATGGATACTCCTATTCCAGGAAACTAGAGGAAAGAGGATGCTACTTATGGAGAGGTAGTGGATGTTACTGTATATTGACAGTTAGTGGGTTCACTAATGTATCTAGTGAACACGAGACTGGACATTTGCTATGTGTTAAGCCAACTGATTCAAGCTATGGTTAAGCCTGCCAAGCTCTTTTAGAAGGTGGGGAAGCATGTCCTAAGCTACCTAAGGGGCACATCAAAGTATGGTCTATGGTACAGACAAATGGATGGAGTGAATTTGCATGGATTCATATATGCATATTGGGTTGGCAGTCCATCGGATAGAAACAACACATCAGGAGGGATCTTTAGTATTGGGTCTACAGTAGTTTCTTGGTACAGCAAGAAATAGAGATCCGTGGCACTCAGTTCAGCGGAAGAGGAATACATTGCATTAATTCAAGATTCATGTGAGGCTATCTGGATGAGAAAGATCTTGGTTAGTTTTTTTGGTTCTCAGATGGATCTGAAAGTGATTCATTGTGATAATCAGAGTTGCATTAAACTCTTGATTAATCCTATGTTTCATGATAGTTCCAAGCATATAGATATCTTGTACCATCATATAAGATATTGTGTGCAAAGGAGGATCATGTTGCTTCAGTACATTCCCGCAGAAGATCAGGATGCATATATTCTGATGAAGGCACTCACCAGGAGAAAATTTGAATACCATAGATATAGGATCAGGGTGAAGGATAATCCCTTTCTTGTTGAGAGGGAGTGTTGAGATTCAACAAGAATATTTAGCACCCACATTTGGGTGCATGTATATTTTTATTATCCCTTAATTTAGATGGACATTAAACTGTAATCTATTCTCAACGTGGACTTGAAATAGTTAACTGAAGTGGAAAAATAGTTAGCTAAGTGAATTTCGAGTTAGAGGTTGGTTGGTGGGACATGTAGAGTAATTATATTGTAACAAAGTTTGAAGTGTAGTGGTGCATGAGTTAGTGCGAGTTGTAAATAGTTTAACTCAGTCAAGTGAGTTAAACTCAGTTGTGCTAGTTGTAACTGTAGATACACTAGTGAGAGATTCAGTGAATTAAATATTATTTAATTCACAATCAGTAATCTCACATGAAACTGAGGATTTACTATTATTAGCTGCATGCATGTCAGATCCAGCAGAGACCCAATTGATTTCTAGGTGAAAGGGAAGTTGACTATCAGTTGTGACATTATCCACTTGCACACATGTAGGAAAACACACATTGGATGTGCCCATGATACTTGTGCAGTCAAGGCAGGCAAGATGTATTGCATTCAACATTTCATTCAACAGGGATTGCACAGTGAAGGCAGGCTATCTAGAGACAGTAAATTGGCTAAGAGATTTGCCAATTTCCATATGACAGTGTGAGACAATTAGCTTATGTACTGAGAGCTCTAGTGAGAAGAGTTTTTGTATGTAATTGTTTCATGATCCATGATATAATATACAATAGAAGATATTGGGGTTTTTTAGCTGTAAGCTTTCCCCGAGAAATTATCTACGTTGTGTGTGATTGATATTTCTTCATGCTTATGTGGTTGGCAATTGTGATCAGGTGAATCCAAGATATACATACATATTGTATAATTTCTACATGTCTTACCTACCACTACTTCGATCCTGTTTCCTCCTATAGCCGAAATCACTTCCAAAAAACACGATTCTATTCCAAAGATACCTTTGGAAGAAATCCTTAGTCATTTGAGGGATAGGTCATCGATCACCCCTGGTCCTGTACAACCTAAGATTACAGATGATAAAAATAAAATTAAAAGGAAGGGGAAGTAATTTAGACAAGATGTTAATGACCTGGATTTCAAAAATAAGAGGAGTGGTTGGCTTCTATCAAGGATGACAAGGAACCGATATCAAAATCATAACAAGACCATTCCAACAGTAGTAATAGAAGATACGATTTATGTCGAAGATGTAAGCTTTGATTCCATTAGAGTGGATTCACCACAATATGATTTTGTTTCAAATATACCTTCATTTTTAGGTTAACAAGAAGGGTTTACAGGGATACAAAATGATTTGATGATAGAAATGGCACAAGGTAAGCCTTTGAACTCAAACAATATGTGTCCTCTACCGAGACTAGAACAGGTGTATTGTGAGGAGTGCTTTACTTGGATCTAGAGATACTACAAAGATATCATGTGTTTTCAAGATCGTATTAACCAGTTGTTGGCTCGAAACACAATTTTGGAAAGGGAAAATTTGAATTTGAGAGCCGGTGTGCACCAAACTTCTCCCAGGGCTAACAAGAGATCCAAGAAATCAAGGGACATCAATATTAAAAAATCATCTAATGTCAATGTTGTTATGAATTCAAAATTTCTAGATTCCTCTTTTTTGAATGTTTGAATGGGTAAACAATTTCTTAGAGTTAACGTTTTGATTGGTTTTTAGCAATAGAATTTGTTTTCTTGTTTTATTAGACTAGCTACAGAATCGTAGATTTTGTAGCCTATCCAAAATTAGTTTATGAGATTTTTTCTAAATTAAATTTTATCTTTATTCTTTTCAAGTTTGAGGAGGAGCGAATTTCAAGGGTTTTTGAAACAAGTGAATCATTAGGAGATGCTTCTAATTTGCAAGTATTTTTTTTAAACAGTTTCAAAAAATAGTTTGAATGATGTAACTATTTTTGTAAAATTACCAGAATGGTTGTTATAGTAGACCTAGATTAAAGATTATTTTTTGAAGAAACTTTATTAAGGAAGATCTGTATCTATATTTTGGGATATGAGAAATAGATCAGTTACATGTTTTAAATACCGATACTTTCCCAGATTTAAAGGTGTTCTTTTGGAACCTGAAATATGGATTAATTTTTTGAATGATATTTTTAAAGCATGAAAACATATATGGTATGATTTAGCTTTAGTCTATTCATCATTATATGGTTTTATGTTTTTCTTATATATTTTTATGATATGGTTCACCATTCTTGGTTATTATAATCCCCATGGCTCATGTTGAAAAGTCAACAAGAAACATGTGTCTAATTTACTTTTCCCTTAATTAAATTAGACAATAAATATTAATCTATTATCTCATCCATAACTGAGTGATTTGGATTTGTAACAGAATTATAAGTGTATTTAAGTGAGTTAAGATCACTTGTGCTAGTTGTAACTA
>JASDQU011379541.1:9148-23850 GCA_032191745.1 Picea mariana | reverse complement strand
TCTGTTGAGGTTCCTAAAATCTACGCATAGGCGAATCTCCACAAAATATTTCCTTACAGGAACTAGGTTTTATACCCCTGTAGAGTGCCTAACCTAGAAGATAATTTTGGCATCTAATAGTTTCTATAACTCCTGACACATGAGAGGCTTCAGGGATGGGTGGTACTTTGAGATATTCTATTGGAAGGGTTTCATTTCAGGTTTTAACGGGATAGTGTGTTAAATAATATGAGTATTGTAAGTTTCAGATCTCGGTAGGGCCATGCAAATACATTTTGATACTGTCTGGAGAGTTTGATATAGGCCTTCCTTTCCTTCTTAGATATGGTCTTGTGGAGGTTTACATTTTTTGGGTTTTCTGGGGTTCTGAGATTTATAGTTTCATGCATGGGACATGAACTACTAGTCTTCGCATTTTTTGACCCCTTAAATATTTTCTTTAGATCAAAAAGGTTTTCTAAGTTGGCTATCCCCTTTGGCATCATGTGAGACTTTGATTTGTCGATCAACTGATTTGTATGAGGGTTAGTTTCCATCTACTGTTCTTGGAATAATTCATTGTCAATAGTCAAGTCCTTAAAATTATGTTGGTTAGTCAAAAAGTTTATGATCTATTCATCTCCTTCAAAGACCTTCCAATTAGAAATATTGTTGGGCACTGATGGTTTGTAGATAAATTCCACAGTAAACCAAGAGGCTTCATAATCTTCCAGAGGTGATTGCCTTGAAGCAGAGGTGGCCAGAGAATGAATAATAATGTTATTTTCTCTGGGGATTGTTGTGAGGTTGAAATCTTTGAAATGTTCTATTAGCCTGTGCACTTCTTGTTGGTAATTATTTAGGTGTGGAGAGTTGCAATGTATAGTATTCCTTATATGTCTGACAATGATTTCAGAGTCTCCGAAAATGTTCAATTATTGTATGTTTAGGTCTATGGATTTCTTATCCCTTGTACTAGAGCTTCGTACTCGACAGCATTATTTGTGCTTTCAAACTCAAGTCTACAGGATAGGAAATGATGTTTACCTTTTGGATCAATGAGGATGAACCCTGCCCCAGCCCCTTGTTGCGATTTAGAGCCATCAAAGTATAAGGTCTAGACTTGCGGGAAAATTTTATCAGCTTCCCCTTTCATATTACTCTCCTCTTTTTCTCCCGTGAGTTCTGTGATCTCTAACGCAAGTTCTTGGAAAAAGAGAGTTTCTTTCGCCGCGGTAGGAAATTCCTCTCGAAACACCATTTTAGAGTTTTGAGTAAGAGGGACATCATATGAGAGAGGGGAGAAGTTCCCGAAGTAGGAATCACAGGAATAATTGCCTAGCACCGGGAAATCTTCCGATGAGGGTTCGTTTAGGGTTTCTAAGTCAGTGATAGTATGTTTTAGATATCTTTCCCTATCAATTCTGATCATATTTTTGTGTTCCTTTAATGGTATCAAAAGGTGTTCCCAGTTTGTGCTAAATTATCCGTTTAACTTTTCATACCAATCTTGAATTAACAACAATCCATAAGCTTTTGGGATATCTACTACGATAATGTAGATTTCTTGTAAAAATTTAGGATGTGTTGCTATTATGATCATTACATCTTTGAGTTCTCCCATGACCATGAACTGAGTTCTTTCTAGTTTTATTACATGCTTATCACTCTTGAAAGGGATTGCATTTAGTTTTTTGCAAATAGACAATGTCATAACATTAGAGGACGCTCTTGAATCGACTAGACAATTATGGGGGTTTCATTTGAAGACTTCGAATTTTAAAAGGAATGGTGGAACAATAGGTTCTCCCTTATTATCTTTAGAGAAAGCGTTCACAGTTGGCTTATTTCCTAGATCTGTGGGAGTTATATTTCATCCTGGGTCAATGCTTGTTGTAGGGTTTTCTACTTATTTCAAAGCTTGTAATAGGAAGTCTTTTTGCTAAAGGATTCTACATATGTCCATCACTGATATATTGGCCTTCAACTTCTTCAAATCTTCAACTATGTTGTAATCCAACTTGTGCGACTCTAGTGTATGGATGCTTATAGGTTTTCTTCGGGGAGTAAAAGGTTCTTTCGGGTGATCGGGATCTGGTCTCACTCCCGCAATTTGGGTCACAGTAAGATCGTTCGATATGGGTTGACCCCTACTTCGTGTTTTCACAACCAAGACTTCTGCAGGTAGTTCTTGAAATTCAAGCAGGTCATTGGAAGGCATAGGTGGATCAAGGTCCCATATCAAAATGGTTGCTTCTTTCGGTGTATCAACCTCTTCTTGATCAACAATATTTATACTAGAGCTTCTTGATTGTTTGGTCAGGGAGACTTCATCTAGAAACCAGTTAGCCATTAAATTCATAGCATGTACCCATTGAGGGTAGTCTCTTTCAGAGTGGTTCTCTTGATGATAAGTAAAGAAAGAGTTGGATGATACATGTCCTAGGTTGATGTTTAGGTTGGCTCGGGGAGGTTCATTTTCTTTGAATGGTGGATTCCTTTTAAATAAAGGCTTATAGGGCCTTTGGCCTTGGTTTCCCTCCCTTGCACTTCTCTTCATTTCTATGATTTCATTTGATAATTTCTTGACCATGCGTTGTAGGTCTTCTATGTCTCCACTTCCCTTCTCAAGGGCTTGTTCTGTTTTTTTCCCTGAGGGTCTAGTAAGAAATAGTCCTCTCATGGGAGGAGATTGAAATTATTTCTTAACTAAAGAGACCTGGCCTTATTTATATCCTTTCATTTGGAACTCTATCATTTTGGCTTCTTCAAAATTCTCAACTAGGGTTAGTTTGGCATCCCTCTTTACAAACATGGAGATAGAAGTTGGGAGAGCATTAGTGTATACTTCGATTTGCAACTTCTGAGTAGATTTAGTTTTGGGTTAGATTTTGTTTAAGATGGTGGTGAATATTTGGTTAAAATATTTGACCCTTTCCTTTGACCTCATGGTGGCAATGAACAACTCAACCATCAGATCTCCTGTAGTAGTTTCTTGTGCAAATTTATCTAAAAAATCCTTCTGGAACTTTGTCCAACTAGTTATGGATCCTACGGGTAAGTTAAACTACCATGTGGAAGAAAAATTATCGAAAGTGTATGGGAACATCCCACAAACCACGTATTCATGTTGGACATTCATCAGTATGATAGCTAGTATGAATTTATTAATATGATCTTCAGGAAATCCTAAGGTTTCAGGGTCAAATTTAGGAAGTAATTTTTCTGGGTGTCGGGGAAGGTTATGGACTCGTCCTGGGATGGCAAAAGCATCTCTGCAAAAACCAAGGTTGATTGTTATGAGGTGGGTTTCCCCTTTATTCATCATGGTCATTGTTGTCTTCCATATCTTCATATCCTGAATTAAAGCCTTCTTCTTCAGAAAACTCTTTGGGCTCGAAGAAGTTACCGGCCTGTGTTTCAGGAATTAAATTGAGAGGATGTTCAATTTGTATGAGGGTGAAATCTATTAGGTATTCTACCATGTGCACGAAAACTTGGTCAGGGGATTTGACCACTGGTCTACTTATTTTTTTTCTTCGAAGAAGTAATGGATCTAAGGGAAGTGCACTGATTTGTCGGGTGTATGCTCTTGTGATTCTTCTGAATTGATTCAATTCCTCGTGAGGAAGAGCATAAGGTATATCATAGAAACAATGTTCTTCATCGTGTTGGGGTGAGTTACTCATTTCAGGAGTACTCGGTGTGTGTGGGTTGTCTTGGGAATGACTAGACATGCATGTGGGATGTTTTGAATCTACACGCTGTCTGGAATATTATGCAAAATATGGATTCAACCATTCATTCTCAGGCCATCCTTCTAGTGTCAATTCTGTTGATGGGTCCTAAATCCCTTTAACTCAACAACATGAACCAAACCTGCCACCAAGGCCCAATTAGAATCTGCATCATTTAATGGTGGAATGGTTCTCCAGATCTTGCGATCCAACTGAAATAATTGATGGGATTTACATTTTCTTATGAAGGATCTATCTGCAGTTTGGACGTTCTCTTTTTTGTATTTTCCCTTAGGTAGGAATGATATAAAATAAATCTGGTATAAACAAACCAAGTGACAAAGTGGGAACAAACTAAACTAATGGAGAAGAGGTTGAGCTTGGGATAACCCTTTACTCTAGTGTGCAGGAAATGATTGTCTACCACGGGCCTAGTACTAATACATTAAGCATGTGAATATTTCAATTACAGACTAAGATACAAATTATCATAAGAAAACATGCATGTGATAAATGATGGGAAGTAAAATAATTCTCTCAAATCTAATCATCAATCACATAATAACACAAAGATTCATTTTCATCACTAAAGAAAGAACTGTAAAACATTGCATCAGATAACTTATCAATAGATTTAATAGCCCTTACTTGTTACTGCATCTATTCATGAGACATAATAGAAAATAGTTCTTCTCCACATCCAATCATACACACATTTGATGAAAACATAAACTTGTCTCTGGTCTAGAAGGACTTCTCAATTAAAGGCAGCTCCAAAATAGTTCTTAACAAAACCAAAAATGAGAGTTTATTGCAACAACCATTGACCTTGAACTAATCGGTCAATGCTCTTATTTATAACATAAAATTCAGTAAAAATAACCACTAAAATGAAGATAAATAAACAAAATTTACCACATGGCATTCTCTCCTATCATTTTTCTAAGAGTCATCTCAAGATATCACTTAAGAGGATGACTCTTCTCATACTCCAAACACTTGATAAATATATCCTCACACATGTTGGCATATGGGAATCTATGTTGTTCCATTGGGTCTGAGTAAACCTCTCTTATCTCCACCTCTTGCGCCCGATACTTGACTAAACTGGTACTTAACTATTGCAGCACAACCCGAGCTTTGATTGGGTCCTCCATAAACTATTGCACCTGTCCTAGCTTGGTGTATGTCACCTTTGCTATTTCTTCGGCCTCTTGCACGACGTATGACTTGACTATGTCGCGCAAGTCGACAAAGTCATCGAGTGTGCCAAACTCGGGGAGTCTGATGTATTTCATTATCCAATTGATCTTGATCCAGTTTTTCTCAGACTTGGTCCATTTTTATTTAATTTCTCGGTGGGATTCGTAGGATATTTTAACCCAATACTCGGTTGATTTCCTTATGTGGTCGATGTCACTTTCTATTAGCACCCAGATGTCGTGCTCTTTGGCATCTCGTCCCTTTTACACCGCACTGATATATTCAATTCTATTTGTAGCTTGTTACTCTTTCTCATACCACCTCTTCATATATTTGCACGTCACAAGTTCCATGAGGGTGTCTTCCTGGAGCTCGGCTATCCTTGTAGTGAATAGGTGCCATTCATCTGTAAACTTACTATAGGCCTCTTTGAATTCGTTCCTTAGGTACACCGTGACTTGTGTGGTGTCCTGGTAATACTTGACCAAGTGGCACAAATGTTCCAATTCCTTTAAAGCATCGACCAACTCCTCTTCATCCCTTTTAGCTCTGTCCAGTGTGGCATCTGTGATTTACCTCCCTGCATCGATAAGTTATGACGTTTTAGAATTCTATGTGTTAATCAAGTTTTCCTTAGTAGTAATGAAGATGGAGCGATCTAGAGTGATCCTCCTCTTATTGGTGGTTCTCTATATGATAGCCTTCATTTTCTGATGATACATGATGGCATGTATGTCGGATACTTCGTACATGGGTTCAGGGATTTGCTAATCTCTCCAGGTGAGTGTATTTACCAGGGATGATTTTAGGGGGTAAATTTCACTCATGGGCTAATTTTCCATGGTTTTTCCAAAAACAAGATTCGTTATTTTAAAAATGATTCGCCCAAATTCTATAGGATAAAATTATTTTACCTTAAAAATCGCCAAAATTATATAAAAACTATATAAAATACTTAGAAATTTGAATATTTTTACAGAAATATCGCCAAACATTTATAGTTGACATATGAAGGATTAGTAAGATTTGCCAAGGTTTCTACATTTTAAAATAAATTTTCATCCTTAAAATCATCCCTGGTATTTACCAGACATCCGATGGTATATACTTAATCGAGACTAGGTTCTTGATTTTTGTCCCTATTTTCTAAAGGCCCGACTTTTTTCTGTCGCTTATTGGGGGTTTGAGTACTGATTGAAATTGAGACAACGGGGGTATGCTTGGTACTTACGTGATCGTAGACCGTTGAGATGCCTATTTTCTGTTGTGGAGCTCCTTCTTTTAATTTGTCTGACCTTAACTCGTCCTCCGAATTGTCCACTTGTATTTCTGGTGCATTAGGAAGCTCGGTGTCTAGGCCGCTCTCGACTCCTTGCTCGTTCTGTGGAAGCCCCTGAAATTGAACATCGGTAACAAGGGAAGATGTATTCTCTAGTTCCTTTTCTCCCTCAATATGCATAGGGGTCATAGGAGATACTTATGGGCTCTCATCATCATCATAAATATTTATCAGCTCGCTTAAAGGGTTTGACGCAGTGTTCCTCCCCGATGCTCTAACTGTCTCTGGCTGAGATGAAATAGTTGTCAGTGATCTGGCCGTCGACGTTGTGAATTCAAGGTCGTCTAACCTGGTGATTTCATCAATGTCTATGAATTCAGGGTTGCTTTTGTCTAGGTTATCTCCATGAGATCTTGTTGTTTCTGAGAGGTTTGGGTCATCTTACAACTAATCAAGCACTCACTAAGCTCATTCTAACATGAGAAATCCCCTTTCCCATGCATCCTGTGGCATAAGGAATCCTCTTTCTTAAGTCGAGGATTCTTGAGGGGCTTCTGTTGCTTCGACTACTATCATTTCTTCTTTGGCCCTGAGGGCCTCTTGGGCTGATTGTTCTAGTATTTTTTCCTATTCAACCAAGCTCATGGCTTTGAACCTGGTCATATTAGGGTCGGCCATCCTTGCAATGACTTCATCCCAATCCTAAGAATTTTCTGTGAATACCTCGTCTTCAAATTTTTCATGGGCGTATGGCTAGTAGGATGACACTTGAGATGCATTTTTCAAGACTAGACCCTTTGGGTCGTGTTTGCAGAAATGGCCGGTCTAGAATCAAAAATATAATTGACTTAGTCCTTCCTGCTTGGATTGAGTGGTGTCTTTTAAGGTAGAAACCTATATGGAATCCATAAGGTATAAATTCCTTCTTCTTATCTTTCACCAGGGTAGTGTTGTAACCTTGCAGGATGGTCTGGTAGTAGATTTAACCCACAACAAGTTGGTCGAGGACATGCATAGGTAAAATGTGTGGTGCTTCTGTGGCTCCAAAAATCTTGATGTAGGTATTGCACTCATCCATATACCTGTGATCAATCTTTTCTATCATCTTTTTGGCCGTAGCTGATAGTCTCGGACACTCTTTCTTGAAAAGAATAAAATGAATTCCTGCGATGAATTCATCGCAGATGAGGGAGTAAGATTTTTTGCATCTGTTCTCCCATAGGATGCCGAAATATACATTGACCGGGAACTCTGTGATGTCCCATCTTAAGTTTATGCCAGCGAATACATTTCTGGCACACATGACGTCTAACAAGTATGATATCATGTAGAAGGTTGGAGTCTCCCCTTCTTTTGATATCTGATCCTATTGTATGTAGATGCTTAATGGATTTCAAATAATGGATCCCCAATTGAAGTTGCTCCCAGAGATAGCCACCGTGTATGCTAGAGGGATCCATGCCTATGAAAACCTGGAGTAGTATTTTTCACCATACAACCCACAGATGAGTGCCATTAGGAAGATGTAAGGTTCTATTAGGCTATCCATTTGGCACCAGCCAAAGGTTTGGTTGGTGAATTTATTATATTCTCTCCACCAAGAGGCCATCACCCAGCTGGTGTCATGGTTCTTGTAAAATTTCACCACAAAATCGTTATTCATTCACTCCTCCGAGTCTCTAATATTTTAGTACTTCTAGACCTCCACCGGAAGGAAAAATCTGACACATCCACCATCATCATCATTGATTAGGCACTTCTGCATTTTTGTGTGGTCGATGAGCCATTGCAGAAAATATATATAGGGAAACACTGGGGTTCTTCTTGCTACCATGTGTAGGTATGACTATCGGATATTTGGGAATACCTGGTTGTCGAGCGCTCTCACATATGGGTCACTGTGTGGGGTGTATTCAGGGAATTCCTCCCGGTTGATCTTCTTGAAGAGTTCTCCCCAATGTGGGAGTGTTGTCTTGGTACCTATGCTAGCCTATGTGTCTCCGAAGGCTGGAGGTTGAATGAAAGCCTTCTTGGTGGATGTTTTAATAACCGCTTTTGGTCTTGGAGAAAATTCTAGATGTTTTTCCACCCCTAGAGAAGAGCCTTCTTTGACTTTTGGTTCCTTTAGCTTCGGTGCTCTTAGATATTGCCTAGTGTTTGGTCTTCATGGAGGCATTGTTCCTACAATCAAAACAAATCATTTAGAGCTTGCATACAGATAAATGCTGAAGAAAAATGTATACATGAAGTGAAAACACAGAACAACCATACTGGTACATACTTGTAATGCTTTCTAACCTAGTTGTTTGATACTCACGGGATCTCATAAGCTTATGAATTGTTCGTCTCACTCCTATGGATGATTTGAAATTCCTTTACGTGCATAATGGTTTCATTTACAGTGGCTCAAGATAATTTAAATAGGGAAGAACTTACCGTGTCACATCAACCAATTAATTCGGGTGATGAGTGAAATTCAAATAAATTTGCTGCCAGATCTCTGCAAACTTAATTCATCATGGGTTGACGTCGAAGGCACGAAAGGTGGTGGTGTGGTTTTATTTTCACATGAGGTAGCAACTAATACGAGATTTGGAATTAATTAGTCCTTTAAATGCTCCGATTTTAAACGTATTTAGCACTAAAACGTCCCACCGTGTCATTTTCCTAGTGGGTTGATCGGGGACAAACAATGTGTTATGGGTGTTTTCGTTGATATCCTCCTATGAAAAAACTTCTGAATTCGATCGATTTCATTGTACAGTGCTAATGTGGCAAAATTGGCTTGGGATGCATGGAAATGAACACCAATGAATTAACTCACGGGTATTAGTCGGAGTCAGAATTTTCTTCCAACTGTGCGTTCTTAACTAGACCTGGGATCATCGATGCCAAAAAGGTATCGGTGATAAACTTATCATGCATTTTTCTTTGGGTTAGCATCTTCAAAACGTTGTCGATATTGAAGGGGATCGAATGTCGGTGATATCAGTATGTGATACTTATTTTGAAACAAAAACTTCCTTTCGTCGATAATGGTGAAGATCGACACTTGACGACTGAGGTTTTCCAAGTGATTCCTTTTTAGCTTTAAATTTCTTTCGATGCCAAATATTTGAGCGTGTCGGGTGAAGTGTTTTGGCTATTGATTCCTTATTTAAGTGTTAAGTCTTTTAAGTCATGGGTGTTCCTAGATTCAAGCAAACTTTGAAAGACTTAATGAGAGTCAATATGATAAGCAAAGGTAACATTTCTCACAATGAAGCCGAATTAGATAGTGCAAAATATCAAGTGGTACCCAAAAAGTAAAATTTGACATAGGCTTTTTAGGGTGTGTTGAGTGCTCAACAAGTGGAAAACTCTATTTTGAGCCAGTGGAATAGGTAGGTGGCCACCGATATCCACCTCGATCAAGTGCATTCAAAACTTCCTTGGATGTTTCATATACTTGTTTTCATAGAGTAGTACCAAATTTCCCTCTTGAAACTTCTTATGTTTAATGTGTCGATCATGTCAGGCCTTCTATATGGATTTCTAAACCTACTGATGTAATCCCATGAAAAATTGATCCTCCTCAAGTTGTACTAAATGTTCCAACCTGTCCTCTATTGTGCCAATATCTAATAGCTCTATGAGTGTTGCAATGCATAGGATAGGAAGAATAAAATCCATTGGACTTATTGCTTCTTTCCACAGACCAACCTGAAAGGTGTCTGTCCTATCAAATTCTTACTTGTAGTCATGTAAGCCCATAATACTATAAGAACTTGTAAGTCCCAATCGTCTCTACATACAATGAAAATATTTTCCAAGGCATTCTCCAAGATCTTGTTAAGAGATTCCACGATTCCATTGGCCTGAGGGTTATATGGGGTGCTCTTTTGATGATGGACATGGAACTCCTCAGTCAATGTGGTAGTTATTTTGTATAGAAAATGTGTACCTTTATCACTAAGTAATATGTGAAAACATTCAAACCTTATGACTACATTTTCTAACAAAAACCGCTCAACACTTTCTGTAGTACCATCTATAAATGGGGTTGCTTCTGCCCATCTTGTCAAGTACTTTGTCACAACAATGATGTACCTTTCCCCTGATATTCTTTCTTGTGGGTTAATTGGCCCCAAAAAGTCTATGGCCCATTTCTCACTGCCTTATTTGGCCATCCTCATTTTGTACCATGCTTAGGACTTTTTCTAATTTTCACCATGGGTTGAGTTTACTCATTCATCTCATTTGATTATCATGATGACTAGTCCTTAAATTCGCTTCATGATACTTAGTTGTTTATTGATATTTCACTTCTATCCTGACACTTCAATACTTAGCCAATTCAACCTTTATCACAAGAGCAGAGATCAGATCACATTTCTTAAGAAATATTTTTCATTTTGTGATATTTTACCATGGGTTCGTGGGTTCGAACTTACACCATTGTCTCTTCCTATACATACATATCTTCGTTTCTTTGTGATGAATACTAGTTTCTTCTTGTCACATTCTCTGAGTAATATTAAATACAAATCCTACGAAAAGTAACTATTGCTATGTGATCCGTCACTATATTATCTTCCATGATGGCATGAAAACTATGTATCGATAAGGTACCATCATATGTCAACGATTCTTTGACATCGGTTCCAATCTATCTTGTTTCTCTGATAGTTGTGCATCTCCTTGAGAATCGCTCATATGAACCTTATTGCCAACTGTCAAATGCTTCTTCTGAATCCTCGTCAGCGAATTGTATGCTTCTCCAATTTACTGATCCGTCTGTAGTAGGATTTATGTAATATAGTCTCGTTCATGATTTTATTGTGTATAATTGGTAAAGAGCATATGTTTCCATATTATGTTCCATTGGTTTAGTGTATCTAGACCCTACACCCTAATCTAAGGGTTGACCTACTTTTATCCCATATTCTTCAAATGTCATGGTGTCCCTTTTTAGATCAATGATAGCATAGTCTTTGTATTCCCAATCAATACCAAGTAGAGTAGGGTAGGGATCCTTATCTCCCATAATTTCAATTACCTCAAAATCAGTTGTGGTCTTAACTCTCGCAACATCTATTTCCACATTTTTCATCCTTCCTACTAGGAAAATCCAATACTGGTTGTCCATTCTCAATTGGATGGGGGAATATACTAACAAAGGTTTTCCCAAATCTTCCTAAGTATTTTTGGGTAGGATGTTAACATCTGATCCAAAATATAGCATCACGTCTTTGATTTAAAAATCATCTAGCTGGGATTCTAACCTAAATTCTTTTCCTATTCACACCTTTCTTCTTTGTATTCTCTGGGTGTTCTTCTCAAGGAGTTTGGTCCTTATTATGGATTTTTGGGTTCCCTCATTTCCCAATATTAGGTACAGGGTGTTGTGCAACTTCTCAGTAAGTTTCTCATCCCCTAGGATATCAAAGAATAATTGAAACCAGAGATTGACTACACTTTGAGACTGCTCGGGATGTCTCCTAGGAATTACATAGTTTCTAGGTGTTGGTGGTGAGGTAGGGGTGTTTTCATGATTACAGGAAGAATGTGATTGTCATTGATGGAAATAACAAAATCGAACCAAACCTCAACAACGAAGAATACGAGAAATCTCTAAAGAGATAGCGATTTCTAGAAGTGCATATGAGGACCAAGAGATAGACTCGCAGGAGGAGAAAAGGTCGAGACTCGTGAACACTTAGAAAACCTTCTATGTCAGAGATATAAGAAGCTCAGGAGGAAGAGAGATAGTGGCTATTGAATCACCGATCCAGAGGACCAACAACCGTCGAATTGAATTAATGGAAGGATAGGATAACCAGGGAAAAATGATTAATAATTCGATCATTCAAGTTTTTGTTAGTCGTCAAATTGATTTAAGTGGAAGGAAAGGATAAGTAAATATGGAGAGCCATTGGATTTAATACAAGGAAAATTTGCATCACAGACAGATCGAGTCTTTGACAGTCGTTTCAGGTCTAAAGTTGCGAGGAGGTTAGTGTTCAGGGAATCTCACTTTGGAAGAATTGGCGACTTGAAAATTTGAATTACCCGAAGTCCCAAAATATGAAATGAATAAGGACCATTGGATATAGAGAATGTACGATGACCGTTAGATCAGAGATAACCATGTTGGTAGACCATGTCAATAGACTATGTCAGCAAGGACACATGGCACAATCAGACATTGACAGTGTCAAGTTGAATCGAAATTTCACATATGTGAAAATAACGAATCTGAGTGAGACATGGTAGCTACTTGGCTCATGACACGTCATCAAGTGACATAAGTAAGTTTCATCACTCCAAGAGTTTTACTTCGATAGTTTTAACACTAGAACTTTCCCAAAGTCCCAATGTCTCGAATGTCGAAGTCTTGAAGTGGACATGAAACGTCTGATCTAAATATCACTTTGGGAGCATTCTTGACTGTCGATATACTACAGTGGAAGGATAGTGTAAGTGGAAGTATTAACCAACAGAAAGTGGTATCGACCACTTATGAATTACTCAGTAGGTGATCACTTCAGAGGAAAAAGGAACAATGACTTGTCAAAGTCCCAAAGTAAGTAGGGACGATCCATTGTCAAGACTAACATGTGGCACATGATCCACAGCTCCGGAGTGAATCACTTCAGGAGTTTTTGGTTGGGAAGGAAACGAGATCAATGAAGACCAAGGGTTGAAGAAGATCCAAGTCGTCAGTTTCTAGAAGGACGCATGGCAGAAATCTGTGGAGTTCAGGAAAAACACTCTGGGAGAAAGTGAAGGAAGAGAAGTTGAGATTTGAAATCTCCAAATTTCGGAGACCCAAAGGAGATATCGACTGCTCATCTGAGAGGGAAATGTGTCAATGGATTTTCAACTCTGGAAAAAGGTGATAGAGATAAAGTTAAAATTGAGATTTGAAATCTCCGAAGTCTGGAGACCCGAAGGAGATCTTGATCGTTGATCCGAGAGGGACACGCATCAGTGGATCATCGATTTTGGAAGATTTTAGTACGAAAGAAACAAGATTTTGAGAATTTAAAGTCCTGAAGGCCAGACTCGCATAGGATATCCTGATCATAGATTTAGGGAGATAGGTGTCAATAGATCTTCCACTCTGGAAGATTGTCATACGGGAAAAGTGAGATTTGAGATTTTAAACTCTTGGATCTCGAATCACGAAATACACCACAACTGTTGACTTAGGGAGGTTAGATCTGATCCGCAGATCATGAAAGAACAAATCTGAACTATCCATTCAGGAGAACCGTCAACATCACGAGATCGACGGTCTCGTCACATTGCAGGGACTGAAGGTTGGATAAATTTAAAAAGTTGAAGGTGGGAAAAATTTAAAAAGTTGAAGGCGCACCACAATCGAAACCATGGTTTTGGAAAAAGGAAACATGGAGGCTCGAGGTAAATTGTGGGGCAAAAGGCGGGTTTCCCTCAAACCGCCTTTGGCTGCGCCCATAATTGCATAGTCATGTGAGATCATCACCCAAGGTCATATCGAAAGAAGGAGCTAGCACTCGTTAGGCCAAGATTGCGAAGCGCTCTAAAGTTAGGCATGTGGTCACCACCGATGGTGACATGAAGGAAGGGTCTTAAAAGCGAAAGAAGCTAAAAATTATTGGTTGTAACTAACAAAGAAGACGAAGAGTTACGAATGCCAGAGAAGTCAAGGAATCAATGGATAACGGCTAGTGATAATGAACATATCCAGAATAAATGTCAGGGAAGATGAAGAGTTCAAATGATGATCAAGTAGAGGAATCAACGTGAGAAAGACATGCAAAATAGAGAACAGAGTGTGCCTCTTCGATAGTGATGCATGTGAGTAGGAGGATATGTAGTGTATTACCTAAAGTGGAGACCAGTGGATCAGTGAAGAGGGTGCAGATGCAGCACAAAACATAAAAGGCAGAAGATAAGCTGAGAAGAAGACAATGTTGAGTGCAGAAAGAAAAGAGAGTGGAGCATAGAAGCAAAACGATGCAGAAGTGGAACAGAGTATAGAAGATGAAGAAGGTACAGGATACATGGAGTTGTAATATACCATATCAGAGACAGAGCAAGTAAGTAAAGTTTTGTAAGATTCAATCAGGGTGGTAGGGTGGTGCTAGGAAGGATTGTATTCCTCTAAATTTTAGTTGGTGCTAGAAGATATTCTGGGAGTTGGTGCTTCCATCTAATGGGTGCTAGAGAAACCTGGGAGTTGGTGCTTCCATCTAGTTGGTTCTAGAAAAATCTGAGAGTTGTTTCTCTCTTCAAGTTGTAGCTTTCTATTAGAGGTTGTAGCCTCATATTTGAGTTGGAGCCCAAATATTGTGATGTACATGAAAGTTGGATCTTTATTGACATCCTAAGAAGAAGAGGTTTTCACCCTTTATGGTTTTCCTCAGGAAAACCATTGTCTCTATGTATTCTGTGTGATTGATAATTATATATATATGCAGGCTAAGTTATCAACAACACATTGACTAATAATCTAGAAAGAATAAAAAAATAATAGG
>JASDQU011379540.1:2738-23851 GCA_032191745.1 Picea mariana | reverse complement strand
AAGGAAGGACTTGGCAATTTCTCTGGTGGACGTAGCCCACACTAGGTGAACCACGTAAATCTGTGTCTCTCTTGTATTGTGTGTCTTCTGTGTTTTGTTTCTGCATTTGTTTTATTTTATTGCTCCGCAGTCCTGTTTTTCTAACAACTAATATCTTCGTCGATTTCTTCAAAATCTCCTAAATATTCCTCTCCAATGTAGTTTTCACTTTTAAAGGGTGTTAGAATTTTTTGATCTTCATTTTTTATTATTTTTTGTGGTCCATGAGGTTCAGGATTTCTTCGAAAATCTTTTCTGGGGAAATTATCTCTTTTCGATTTCTCTAGTTCCATTTTTGAGATTTGGTTTGAAAGTTCTCGAATGACCCTATCCATCTCTTCTATCCTATCTCCCGAGGATTTTCCCGATCCTGAAGATCCACCTTGCTCTTTAAATTTTTTATTTTCTTTGTTTCCAGTTTCAGTCTTTACATTTAGTTTCCCTGATGCCATCATGTTTGATTCAATCTCAAACACATCATCCTGCATTTTTGTGAGATCTATTGATCTCCTTTCTCTCAATAATAAGGCGAAGTTGGGATAAAAAATGCCAGCAAAAGTCACTTTTTCTATAGGTTGTGAAGGTTTAACCTCAACTGGAATTTTATTATACAACTTATTGAATCTCTATGTGAATTCTAGAAAAAATTCAGAGTTTTTCTTTCTAAGGGCTCCAAATTCAGTTAAATAGTAGAGGTGATCCTTCCTCTCTCCCCATTGTCTAATAAATTCATTTTCAAGTTCTTCATAGGATCTTAAAGATTCAACTACTAAGGATTGGAACCAGGTCCTCACCTATCCCTCGAAAGTTTGAACGAGGAGTCTAGAATAAACATCTTCATGTTATATTCCAAGTATGTCATCAAATTGATCAAAAAAGTTTATATGTTCTTGGGTAGTCAGATCACCTTCCCCTGTAAATTTCGAAAGGCTTTTCATATAATTATCGGGGAGATCATGAAGAGGAACGGGAAGAACAAGGGGAGCATATCTAGCAGCTACTTTAGCAAAAATACTAGGAAGCGATACTTGACCACCTCCAGGGGCACCACCTCCAGCTCCAACACCTCCTTGTGTAGCCATGGTTAGATTTGAGACTGAAGTTCGGAAAGTGTGAGGAGAAGATTCTCGGAAATCGGTAGAAGAAACTTCAATAAATGAGAAAGTATCGAATGAGGGGGGAAGTGAAAGTGATCTTTCAAGAGTTTCCGATGTGTTTGAGTGCATTAAGTCAGGTTGACATATAGTATATGTGCATAAAAAGACTTGTTTAAGTGATTTTCATGATTTTAAAATATTTTCCAAATCAGAGATTGGAAAGGTCTGCTTGTTATTCGGCTTTTTCTCTGGTGTACTTGCAACTAATAGCCAGTTTAGTTATTGTGGAGTCACCAAGTGAAAAATATTAATCCTTAGAAGGTTTTATGTCCTTGTTCACTATCAAAAACAGAAAATGTCAGTGTCATTCTTCCCAGGGAAAAGATTCGTTTCTTTGTTCCCCGGCAACGACGCCAAAAAGATGTTATTCTTGAGTTTATATTTTAAGGCTATAAAGTATACCGTCAAGGCATCCATAAATGTTTAAAGGAATAATTTGAGAATAAGGATTTCAAAGGAAGGTTAAAGAAAAATCAGTTTCTCAACTGTCTCTGTCTTGCTTCATGTTGTTCTTGGATGCTAATGTCTCTTTCAATAGCAGCCCATGAACGTTCTAACTCAACCCAGTTAGTTTTTGTTTGTAAAATGGTATTAAACAAATTCAAGGCAATACTGGTTTGATCTTGAAGGCCTGGTTCAATGTTGGGTTGTCTGCTACTTGGAACAGTCATGGAGGATAAAACTTTATTTATTTGTAAAATGATTTTAATAAAATGTTACTTCAAATTTTCCAGAGATGAGAACAAGAAAAACAATTTTGAAATTCAAAACAGTAATGTAAATACATTCGAGGTCGTTTCCTGGATTTGTAACAATTTTGAGAATCATAAAATAACAAATAAACACTACAGAAAAATATGAGGCTTTAATAAAGAAAGAATCTCATATTTCAATAGACAATGATGAAAGAAAACGACGTTTCTAACGAAAGTTAAGTATTAAGGTACAAAAGATTGACAGGTCTTAAAATTACTAATAGCAATTTCAAAGGAAAAACTGTAAATAATTTGACATCCAAACCAATCTGAAATATAAATCAATGATGTAGATAACTTCAAATTGATTATTCGTTAGAAATACATTAATAGGAAAATTCAACAGAGTATAATAAACAGGGTTGAAGAACACATAGCTACAAATTTGCAAGATTCAGAATCTCATTTGTGATCTATATTCTGTTGTATTCGAAAACTATTATTACAAAATGGCTCTCTCCAAAAATTTTGAAGCACTTTCTCAGTCTTTAGAAACTATATTTATACATTTTCATCAAACTTTTCTCATTGGTGACTAACCAACTTCCTAATATTACGATTAAATAAAAATAATGTCAACCGTCTACAATTTCTTTCTAATCTCTAATGATAAAAAAATTTTAAAAGATTTTAAGCTTGCATTGACAAACTTACTTTCTCCGCTTCAATACATTGAACACATTTCCCCAAACACTTCACAAAATTTCTGGGAGCATCTGGTATCTCAATTGCTTCAAATAAGAAAAATATCCTCTGCAATTTGGGCAAACGTTTTTCTATCATATTTTCTGTGAATTTAATAGTTTTCAACTTTAGATTTGACGTCACCATCCATTTGTTGATCTCTGTAATATTGATCAATTTAATTTTTGAAATCTTTGTTTTCTTTTCTTCCAGCTCTTCTCTAAACCTTAGCTGGTGCTTGGCAATATTAATTTCACCTAATAATCTGGAACAGTCATTTGTTATAATATTCAATGAAGCTCTTTCTAATAGATCGAAAATTCCTTGGAAATCATAATTGACTTCTCTTGATATTTGTTTATATTCGGTCAGTTTTGCTTCCCACAGTTTTATTATTATGTCCCATTTAACCCGTTCAGAAATAGATAATTTCTGAATCTTTCCAACCTCTTCCTTTGATGAGAAAGCCACTGCCTTCTGAAAAGTTGTTCTAGCTGCTTTCGCCTCCCTTTCCTTTTGGAACACATTCTCCAAAGACTTATTTGTTTCTTGAAAATAAACCTGGACTACTTCCAGATTCAAGAACACTTTCTGTTGTTCTTCCTCTATTCTTAAATATACCTCCAATACTTGTGTCTTGAAATTTTCAAGTTCTATTACCTGATTAGTAATAGAAATAATCTTATCTTGTAAATGTTTGTTTTCTTCTTCCAGCTTTTGAACCTGTTCCTGTGTGACCTATATTATGAGTTTTTTCTCCTCCAAGTCTTTATTTTTTTTCTGGATTTCTTGCATATCCTTTAGTCTATCTTGTTCTAGACCCTTCTGTATTCCCCAACTAATATTTCTCTTGCTTTCTTTTAGTTTGTCTTGCAACTAAATTATTGTTTGGTCCTTCTGTTCGAGCATAGTTGTTAAATTGCCAACAAAATACATATTTTTTGATGCTATAGCACCCATTGTACCTGCTAATTCTGTAGAAAATTATCCATCCTTGAGTTTCTTTCCATCTATAATAACCCTATTCTTTTTAATCGTCCCTTCTCCTCTTGGATGAATTTCCTGTTTCAAGACTTCTCTTCGCTTTTTACTGAAAAAGTAATCTGATGGGGGGATTTCATCTCTTGAAATTGGCTCTATATCACTGACATATAAAAATCCTTCATGGGGGGTTCCAAAAGTTGATTGCAATGGAGTTAAAGAGGTGATAGGACTTCCGAGCTCTATTGAAGTTGTTCCTCCTATCTTTTCTGGAACATTTTTCATGATTTATGGAATTTTTTCCATCTCTTTTCTCTTCTCCATTCCCGATTCTTTTGTTTGAGAACCCTCTATCTCTAGGGAGGGTATCTCAGTATTTTTCAACTTACCTTTGTTATTTTCTTTGTCCTATACATTAGTTTCAAACCCTGGAGGAGATCCTTGTTGTTCTGGGGATGGGGTCGAAATTTCACATTGTAAACTCTTAGGTAGGCAACTTCGCCTATGACTTTGAAAAGATGTGAATACAGTATGTGAGTCAGGTGGCAAGTCCTGGACTCTATTCAACACTTCTTCATAAGACTTAACATCTTTAAATATATCATCATAAATAGATACTTCATGTTCATATGCCTTTAGATTACAATGTATGAAATGCCTACTTATTACTTGGTAGGGGTCATATTTTTTGTGCTCAATATCTAGTAATTTCACTTCTTCTAATGACTCAGCTTGTACCTTAGAATGGCCTAAATTTGATAAAGAGAATTTCCCAACATGAATAGGGAAAGATGGCCATGATTTCTTCTGAAGTTCTTTTAATTACAATCCAACACCGCCCTTGACTATCTGATAAGCTACTTCCCTGCACACCAATCTATTTGGTAGGAATTTAGGGAGTGCATGAGGGGGAATGGAACAACCATAAACCCTAATGTAGGAAAAAATTTCCTCGATAAACCAGTCAGCAACTGCTTTAAGACTTTCTATGATTGTATCATAAATGCGAGGGGGTTCGCATCCAAAAAACATTTTGTGCATAGGAATAATAATAAAATGACAAACCTCGTAAAATGAAACTTTAGAATTTTCTTCCCAAAGGACCGAATGGTATTTGTGAATGGGTTTTGGACAGGAAATGCTCCAACTCCAATTCATTAATGGAAAGGGATTCATAAAATAGATTGCATCCATAACGTATGCATACATATAAAAATATGCTAAAACCAGTTATCCGACAAAATCTTATGCCAGTTAAAACCATTTCCTTTAGAAGCTTCCTCTAAAAAGGGCACCCAGTCTGCATGAAAATGGCAGGGATCTTTTCTCCCAAAAAGTTTGCATAACATAATGGCTATATAAACCATGTATTCATTTAAGGAGGCTGTAGCGCAAATCCCATGAGCATCAGCCCTAAAATTTTCTTCAGACCTCGCCCATCCTCTAATCATATCGGGATATGTCTGGTCTGCCTCAATACATTCCTTTCTCTGAAACTCAGCTAAAAATTCAGCATTAAAAGTATGTTTATGATTCGGCGAGAGTTTATACATTACTTGAATGTGCTCTGGTCTGAATGAGTTGACGATAGCTCCTTTCTCATTTAGAATTCTTCGTGTTGGTATATCTACCTTATCCATAGCCCATCTGATCATATCAGTGTATGCCACAAGCCTCGCATGTGCAGCGATCTTATGAAGCTCAGACTCAACTATGTCCCAGAAAGGATTTTTGGAGTCAGGATGAGCATTCTCTAATTCATATTCCAGCAAATCTGAGATTTGAGTCCAAGATTTAATAGAATATATAGCATGTGGAGTGGTATCAAAGATAATATCTCCTTTGTGTGCGTCTTCATTCTTCTTCGGTGCTTTTATGGGTGCCATGACTTATGTGTTTAATTGAAAACCTGTCACAGATAATGGATGAATGATATCAGCTTAGAATGAAAACAAAGACATTCGAATGTTTATTTTGAATATATTTACAAAATGACGAGATTTGCACAGCTGTCACGAATTTAAAGCTCTTAATGTGGAAGATATTTTACTGAGATATTCTTTTAATGTCCATATTTAAGTACCTTCGGGTTTTGAAGAAAACGAGAAACCTACTTAATTGGTAAGAAAAACATAAATGAACACCTAAGAATGATTACCATTAATCTTGTTTTTAAGAAAAGGTTAATTAATGTTAATCATAATTTAAAGATGAAAACTTCTTTTTTCAGGATTTTGGAATTTCGGGAAACTTGATGACAGGAGACGTGTGTTATTAATAAAATCCGATCTCCGAAATCGCAAAATCGCAATGGCTTGTTTTTTTTAAATCATGACTTAATTTATCTTAATTAACTAAATAATCACGATTAAGGCCAAAACAGAAATAGCTTAATTTAATGTGACTTATTGATTGGGGTTTCAGAAATCAGGATTTCAGGAAACATGATGATAGGAGACGTGCTCTCACAGAACCACGAATCCCAAAATTGCGACATAATTATTTTAACCCTTAACCTTTCTTAGAAGAGACTAAATTAATTCGTTTTTAAATTAAGATTCCAACGTTTTCGGAAAACGGGGATCAGGGTTTCGTGATTCGATTTTCATCAAAAATTTGTTTGCAGGAAACCTCGAATCCCGAAAATTCTTTAAGGTTTAATTTAAAAAAACGTAAATTTAAATTTCAACACGTTTTAAATAATTTTCAAAAAAGCGTCGGAAATTTCATATTTTTTGTAAACCTTTTTCCATTCATTATCCAAAAAACAATTAATAAAAAGGTATCGTGAATTTAGAAATGACAAAACTCTTGTTTTAATAAAGCCGAAACTCGAAAAACACAAAAAATAAAAAATCTAGGCCTTAAGGATAAAAATTTAAGATCTGTTTCAACAAGAGGAATGGCCCAAGGTAAGGAATGGTCCAAATGTTTCTCGAGGGCGGACTCATTCTCTCCAGGTTACACTTTCTTTAGTGTTAGAAGAATGGCCTAGGGTGGGAAATGGTCTAGGTTCAGAAATAAAAAACAATCCTTCTTCCTTGGTTGAGAAGAATGGGGCAAATAACCCATTATTGATATTCTATATTGAGGGCAGACATTCTTTTAGACCTCACTGAAGTGAGTGAAATATTGGCCCAGATGATTATTATTGATGTTTTATACTAAGGGTAGACACTCTTTCAGATCTCACAGACGTGAGTGAAAGATTGGCCCAGATGATTCAGTTCTTGTCATAACATTGTTTCCATGCAGATTGCTATTAGATATTTGTTATGAAGAATGAATGAAAGTAGATATGCTACTATTTGTGATTGTGTTTCAAAAGTCTGAAGTAGTTGTGTACTACTAGAATAGACACAGATGTGTTCTATTAATTGATATTGTACCAGTTGTCATAGGAGATTATCCAGTCGAATAATAATGACAGGTGCTTGTGGTGCTACCAGTTGAATCATCTGTTGTGCTCAAGACCATACCTCTCTAGCTAGGAGGGAGTGTTAATATTATGGTAGCTTCGGGAGGTATGAACCTCTATTGTGACCTATGATGAGATTAGAATCCTCTAGAAGGAAGCAAAGAATTGAAGAAAACCCTAGACAAGTTGTCGTCTGAACAAATATATTTATATTGAATTTATTGATGCCCAGAAGGAGAAGTCGGCCTCAGTTAAACTGGCTAGTCCACTATAAATACAGGGTGCTAGTTTAATTCTTACACATCTCAGCAGTTGTAGTGAGAGCTAAATCTGTGCAGGCAGTTGCAGACAACAACAGTTTGCTGTACAATTTTCTGGGAGAGCTGGGAAAGTGGTGCGCTAGCTTCTGGGTGGGATCATCTGTTCAGTTTAGTTTCTATTCTCTTGCTTGGTGCATTTAGCCTCTCTTGGCTATTGATTGCAGCCATGATTCTCTTCTCGATCAAGGTCAAGGTGCTCGGAGGGTGGCTTCGGCCTGTGGTTGGGTGACGAGGGTATCGTCAATGGTTAAACAAGCACAATCCTCTATATTCTAATAGAAAGGAGTGCAGAGGTTGAGAAGGCCTTTGAGGTTTCAGAGTGAACAAATATTAGGAGGGAATAGTTTTTAGTAACAAAGGTAAGGCTAAAGGTCATGGACTCATGGGATAAAGGAAAAATATTTTATCCTTTGAAGTGTTCGAAATCTTCCAAACCTCGGAGAGAGCACGTGCTCAGGAACGAGTAACAATAGTCGTCGGATCTGGAGTGCAGTGGCCTGAGAGCCGCTGGATCAGGGATACGTGCATGGGGTTTAGTCCCTGGGAGGTGCATAGGAAAAAGGATTTGGGCCATCAAATCTAGCACCAAGGACCGATAGTCATCAGATATGGAAGAAGGTACGAGGGGTTTAATCCCTGGGAAGATGCACATAAGAGTAGAATGGATGGTCAAAATTCTCTATGGAGAACTCGGGAAGTCGTGAGAATCGTAGGATTGACCATCGATCTCAAATAGATCTAGACCATCGGTCGATTTCATGAATTCAGGTATCGCGAGCTGGGAGGAAGAGTTCTTTTTGCTTCATACCCCTAAGTCGCGAGATCGTTATTCGACCTGAACCATTGATCGAGGAGGAAGGACAGCCATAAGATTTTGCGCCTTTCTACATCGTGTATCAGGGTTCAAGGTTGAAAGGATTTATTTTCGACTATAGAACTCGTGAAGTGTCGAGCGTCATGGGCTCATGCGAACACGTGTCACGTCCGTTAGGTAGGGACCACATGGTTGACAAGGGGCATAACAACAAGCACCTAGAGAAAGAGTGGAAGCGAGTGAAAGGTTGTGGAAACACATCGTCTAGGAAGGAGTCAACCCATTGTTGACTTATCGCTGAATTATTGTTCTTAGGGTTTCACAAAATAGGAGCACGAGGGCTCAACCCTCCAACTCATGAAGTCGTGAGTTGCGAGTAGTGATAGCACTTATCCCTAGCTGGTGGTTATGTGTGGAAGGTGGTAACAAGAAGGAGCCATACTCGTATCGCATCTCAGGTATCGACATTTGGAGAAAGAGGAGTCTAGGGTCTTCGACTCATGAACTCGTGAGTTGTGAAAAGCGCTTGTGCTAAGGCCAAGTTGTGGTCACATGGNGAAGGTTTCCTCAAGGAACCAAAGGAGCCGCTTCGGCTTGAGGAGAATTTAGAACGATCCCGTGCGGATCTCGGCCAGAGGGTCAAGGGTCTGAATCATTCTTCCGAGTCTGATGAACATGTGTTGTCACTTTTCCAGGTTAGATTCCCATCAACTTTAGGATTGATATAATCCTATTGTCTGGCTGTTAGTTTGTAGATGTTTTCCAATTCATATGCATGGTCCTCTTCTCTGATGGGCTCTATGTAACACTGACCCTCATCTGAATTTAAGGGTGAAATGACCGTAAGTCCATCTCTTTCAAAGGTCATATGTGTTTTCTTCAAATCAACAACAATAGAGTTGTCGAAGGCCCAATTGATTCCAAGCAATGGAGGGTAAGGGCATTTATCATCAACAATTTTAATTACCTCAAAATATGCAAAGGTTCTAACCCCGTCGATGTCCACTAGGACATGCTCCAATTGTCCAAATGGGCTAACATCTTGCTGATTAGCCATGAAAATTATGATAGGGGAATAGATCAGCTTGGGTTTTCCCATCAGTGCCCATGTTTTCTTCGTCATGACATTGACGTTCGATCCCAAGTCGAGGACCACAGTTTATATCATATTCTCCTATCTGAGCATTCAGGTGTAACTCTTTATTTGTTCTTATCTTCTTGACAATTTGGTGTACTGCCTTATTCAATAAGGGGTGTATCTTCCCTAGCTCATACTACCTGATTAATTTCTGCATTTATTTCACAACGTTCCCATCCTAAATTAACTTAAGACAAGTGTACAAAAATTCGATGAGTTTACTTACCTCTTTTCCTTCTTTATATGCAATCGACTGGTCAAATGCTTGAGGCATTCCATACTCTTTTATTTCCGGTCGAGTTTTTGATGAGGACCCTTGGTGTCTCTTGAAATCCTGTCTCTCTTCCTTGAATATTTGTCTTTCTTTCTTTGCAACAAAATCCCGAGTCTTCTTTGCAGATTTCTTGATACCTAAATCTTCTGCAATCTTTCTTTGGATTGTTCTATCCTCTCTTGTAGAAATTCCTCCTCGAGTAATAAAATCAACTCTAGGGTCTATTCCGCAAGGCTCAGCATTTATTAGTTGTACTTGGGGGTTTTGCTGGGGTCCTTGTCTTTCCTGAAGCCTGGCTAGCAACACTTGTAACATGCTCGACAGAGTTGCAATAACTACATGTGGTGCAAGGGTTTTGACAGTCCCTCGCTAGATGTCCTAGCAGCACAAAGTTGTAAAATATTATTTGTTCTCAGCCTCAACCCATACCTCCTCCTCATCCTCATCCTCTGTATCCACCAAGAGGATTGAAAGTTTCTCTTCCTGGGGAATTGTACTATGCAATGTTTCCTTCTTGGTGCACTTCACCTTGGATCTTGTATATGTCTCTTGATATTTCATGCATCAGGTCAAAGGCCCTACAATATCTGTCATCATTCCCTACGAACTTACAGAATGTGCAATACAATTTTTTGGGTGTTTGAACATACTTCTGCATATAGTAGCACTGACCAGGGCAATGTCGATTTCTGCATACTTTGCACCAGGCCATGCTAACTTTCTTCAAGGGGCTTGGTACTCTTGAGGCTAAATATTCATGAAACAAGGGACAATTTTCTTTATCATGACCTTCGGATCTGCGTCTTACACACCAAATATCTCCTCTCTTTTCCTTCCCCTTGTCCTTCCTCATATCCTCGATATGAAGAGATAAACTTGTCAGATGGCTCAGGATCTGGCTCATGCCTGAGATAGATTCTCCCATAGGTACTGATTCAAGCTTCATGGCAATATCCAAATCTTCTGTCTATGATGAAATCTTTTGCTACATCAAGGGAACTCTAATATGTGGTAGAAGAGCGGTGATGAACCATTCCTTGTTCTGTTCATTTGGGATCTTAAAATTCAATCTTTGAGTTAAGGCTTTGAATCTTTGATTAAACACCCAAACAGGTTCATTGATATTTTGCTTGATCTCCTTCAGTTCTGTGATACATTGTGACTATGACTTAGGTTTCTTAAATTCTGCAACCAACGCATTCTTGATCTCATTCAGTGGCCTAGGTTGCGCAAGTCCTTGGACAAGCTTCATATACCAACTTAACGTGTGATCCCTCTGTGTGGTCCTAAACTAGTTTCTTTTAACATCTTCATTGGTAATGTTTTTGATGTTCCATGCAGTTTTGAATAGGAACCAGTGATGATTAGGATCTTCAGATCCATCTCCTATAAAAATAGGGAGCCTCATCTTATCTTCCATGGAGCTGCCTAGGTTTCATGTCTGAGTAAACATTGAACTGCTTGTAATGGTACTCTGTGGAATGTGGTGATTCTGAATATTCTTACGGTTTAATGTTTTTGAAACAATAGGGGGGTCATTATTACTTATTTCAGTAGTTTGCACAGTTCTTGAGGTTTTTGGCTCACTTTGGCGAAGTTCTTCTTCTTTCCCTTCTTCTATTCCAGTGGGTTCTGAATGTTCTTTGTTTGTCATATATACCTCTTCCCCACTATAGAAACCCTCTTCTATGTAGTTTTTCTTAAATAGGTTCTCAAGGTGAACCCCTCTGAATACTCTTCCACTGCATGCATGTCCATCTTCTGTGTCATTGTGGCTATTCGGCTTTTTGAACATTAGCCTTTTCTGGTCCAACCAATCTATTGTATCTTCAAGATGTGGTTTTCATGCAAGAGCATATTGATTCTTAACTTCATAAAATGAAAAAAATTCCCTCTGGGTCCTTTGAAAAAGTATCTCTCAGCTTGGCTATACAATTCTACTCTGTCAGCAACAAATTCGGTGATATACCCTCCAATGGTACTATCAAACCAATAATCTACGACTCTGGATACAACATTATCAAATCTCTTAACCCTTTGGATCAGTGTCGATGTCCATGCCATAGAAGGTCTAGATATGATCTCAAACTGTGTATCAGTTAATCTAGCCAACCACTCATGTAGCTCTTAATCGATTCCTCCAAAGAAAATCTCGTGAATTTCGGTGAAAATGTATCTTTGTAGACAATCTTTAGTACTTATTTTAGGTTTCTTTTTATGGGATTCAACGAAGTCCCTCTCCTGATATTCTATCCAATTTTGAATCTCTATCTTTGATGGGAACCACCTTCACATTCTGATGCAGGATCATCGCCAACACAATCAAGCAAGCCAACACATCAAGCAGAAGACAGCTAGACAAGCCAACACACATTTTTGAAAATACTTTGGGAATGGTTGCGTAATCTTAAATGATCCATTTAAGAGACGACACACTTGTATTGTAATGGACCTTGAGCCTTTAAGCTCTCGTCCTTAGGTAGATAGATGACATTTATTTTAGTTAATGCTGGTAGGTAGATTTTAATTGTAGATTTGATAGTTTAGAGTTCGAGAGGGAAAACAAATATAGACACCCTCATTGTATTGTTGTAACATTATTCAGAAGCATTCAAAAGAGAAGAGAAAGAAGGGAAATTGTGAATAACACCCATGTACAGGCATTTGAATTAATAGATTGAAATTCTGATTCAAGTTCATGTCTAGTGTTGTTTCTCTGTGTATCTTATTTTCATGCTCATGAATGTTTTCTTTCTGGTTATGCATTTTCTTTGTATATGTCGTGCATGTGATTTCATGTTTCAAAATTGAATTCTGAAAGGGAGAGGAAATGAGTTTCAATTGTTTCTCTATCTGAGCCAAGAGATTCTTGCAAGTGTGCAGTTGAATTCATCCGCAAGGAGTGCGTTGATGAAGGCTCAGTAGTTGAACTTTGTTCTCATTCGTCCCGGAGTTGATTTGGGTTGATTGAAGTGGTGCAAGGAGTGCGCAGGATGAAGAAGAAGTCTCAGTCATTAATCTGAGCAAGGCAGATAGAAGACTGTTGCTGCAGGAGTTGCATAGAGTCTAAAAGACTCAACACTTGGAAAGTTGTTGAATGTCGAGTGCAAGAGTTGCGCGTAAATCCCCCTGAAAGAAGCAGAGGAAGTAAGCTCAGGAAGGATAGTACCTTCATGATATCATCAAAGGAAAGAACTGGGAGCTTGCAGGGATGTTTCAAGAACGAGTTCCAAGCACAGGCAAAGAAAGGAAAAGTGTGAGAAGGATCACTTAGTCACTTTCAAGAATTCTAGGAGGAAGGAGAAGTCGATGACCAGGATTTGTCGAAGGAAACCGCGAAGTTCCGACAGTCGTTAGAACTTAGGAGAGTTGCGTCGGGTTCAAGACGAAGGAGCATAGATAGACCCCGAAGATTCGTAGTTCGGGACATCAGATTTTACAGAGGCGTAAAACTCTCACAGGAAGGAATCGCGATTTGCGATTTCCCGAGAGAATCAGGAGCCATTGATTTCGAAAGGACATGTGTCAAGGATCAGGGAGCCATCAGGGTTCAGCCCATCAGATATTCGGGGTTTCCCATGATAATGAACTTGTGTAGGTTGGATTCGTGATTTCATGATACCTGATAGAGGGGAAGGAAGGGTGACATGGAGGAGAGCGCCCACACGTGTATTGGGGTTCGGAGGTTCATGGTGCCAATGAAACGCGACATCGCATATGTCGATTTCCCGATAGGGAAATCCCTGACAAGAACAAAGAAATATCAAAATTGAGACCCATCAGGTTTCGGGGTTTTGTATAGCACAAGGAACATGCCCACGGGTTTTGTATAGCACAAGGAACATGTCCACGGGTTTTGTGATAACGCGAAACCCGATTTCCCGCTAAGGCAAAGGGGAGATCGCAGAGAGAGAGAGAGAATTATGTGCATATTGAGAGGTCCCAATAAGGGATTGGAAGAACCTTGATGTTCTTTTGGCTGAGAACATAAGAAGGTCCTGAGGAGGCAGACATGTGCCGGGTTTCGTCTACGTTAGAGTGGTATCAGAGCTAGTCTCTGTTTGTATATTTCACCATGCCTCCCAGGAGGGAAAGACAATCGCCTGATCCAGAGAACAGGGATGTACGAAGAAGAGGTAGGCCAACAGGAAATCCAGAAATGGAGAGACAAATGTGAGATCTCTGAGAAAGACTCGAGGAGATGGAGAGAGCTCAAAGACGTGGAGTTGGTGCAAGGGATATTAGTGATTCCAAAGTTGAAGAGGAAGCTCGACATGAAGAAGAGGTCACAACAGAATATGCATCAACTGAACGGTTGATCAAAGCTATCGCCTGAATGAGTTCAAAGACAAAAATGGACATTCCAGTCTATGAAGGAAGTCTGGATGCAGAAGAGATGTTAGATTGGATTCGAGCTCTTGACACCTACTTCGATTATGAGGATATCGAAGAGGATAAAAAGGTAAGGAATGTTTTCACTAAACTGAAAGGACATGCAACATTATGGTGGGACAAGCTTCAAGCAGATAGGCATTCCAAAGGCAAGCAAAAGATCAAAAGCTGGGATCGAATGATTGCGAAGATGAATGAAAAATTCATCCCAAGGGATTATCGGATCACACTGTTCAGGAGAATGCAGAACCTGAGACAGAAGCCGATGACAGTGAAAGAATACACTGAAGAATTCTATCGACTGAACATCAGAGCAGGTCATTGGGAGAGCGATGATGAAAAAGGTTCCAGGTATATGAATGGCCCGAGGTATGAAATTCAAGATGAATTAAGTATGGAAACCATCCGAACAGTTGAGGATGCTTATCAGATGGATCTGAAAGCCGAAGAGAAACTGAGTCGTAAGCAAGGTCAGCGAGGGCGAGGCAGGAGTCATCCCAGAGGCAAGACAGTTTCCCAGGAGAAATATCAGAAGCCCAAGGAGGAATGGAAGAAACCTTAGGGTAGAGCAGAGAGAGGTGGAACCTCACAGCGAGGACCACATGTTGAATAGAGGGCGCAACATACAGAGCAGAAGGGATATTATGCTGACGCAAACACTTTTCCTCGTACCTGAGGTAGGGGAAGAGGCCAAGGTGGAGTAATCACATGGTTTACGTGTGGGAAAAATGGGCACAGGTCATTTGAGTGTACATAGAAAAAGAAGGACATCAGAGAAGCTCACATCACTGAAGAGAAGAAGTGTGATGCTGAGACTGAAGATGCAGAAGGTGGAAGATCGCTTGGAATGAATAAAGTCCTTTTGACACCTGAGAAGGAGGTGGAAAACTCAGTCCAAAGGACCAGACTATTCAGGACAGCTTGCAAAGCCAAGGACTGGAAATGCAAGGTTATTATTGATAGTGGTAGCACAGATAATCTCGTTTCCACCGAGATGGTGGAGAAACTGGAGCTGGAGATGACTGATCACCCGAGTCCATACAAAGTTTCATGGCTACAGAAAGGAAACCAAGTGAGTGTTACGAAACAATGCTTGGTTGAATTCACAATAGGTGGGTATAATGATAATATTTTGTGTGATGTTATTCCCATGGATGTATGCTATTTATTGTTGGGTAGACCATGGAAATATGACAGAAATGTGGTTCATGATGGGAGAATGAACACATATACCCTGGAGAAAAATTGGAGAACCCATATGTTGCTTTCGATAAAGGATAAGGAGGTAAAGATGGAAGTAAACAACACAATACTTCTCATGAGTTGGAAGGATCTTCTTACAGAGATGGAGAAGAAGGAAGATCCACAATTCTTTGTGGTCAGGAAGCCGAGAATTGTTCTGACTAGCACAAGAATGGATGATTTTCCGGAGGAAGTTCAGGAACTATTGGAAGAGTTCGCTGACATCATTATGGATGAATTACCTCATTTGTTTCCACCGATAACAAGTGTGAGTCACCATATAGACCTCATACTAGGAGCTAGTTTTCTGAATAAATCTGCGTACAGGATGACGCTGCAGGAGAATGAGGAGGTTAAGAGGCAGGTGCAGGACTTGTTGGATAAGGGATTGGTCAGGGAAAGTCTGAGTCCATGCGTTGTTCCGACCGTGCTTAGTCCGAAGAAATATGGAGGCTGGAGAATGTGCACCAACTCAAGAGCGATCAACAAAATAACCATCAAGTACAGGTTTCCATTGCCGAGAATGGATGATCTGATGGATTGCCTGAGTGGGGAAAATTATTTTTCAAAGATAGATATGAAGAGAGAATATCACCAGATTCGCATGAGGGAAGGTGATGACTGGAAGATAGCCTTCAAGACAAATGAAGGACTGTATGAGTGGTTAGTCATGTTGTTTGGCTTGACAAATGCACCAAGTACATTTATGAGATTGATGAATGAGGTCCTGAGGGAATTCATCGGAAAATTTTTCGTCGTATATCTGGATGATATATTGATCTTCAGTAAGATGAAGGCTAAGCATTTGAAACATTTGGCCATTGTGATGAGAAAACTACAACATGAGAAGTTGTTGATTAATATGAAGAATTCCTCATTTATGAAGACGGAGCTCATCTATCTAGGATTTTTCATATCGGCAAATGAATTGAGGATGGATCCAGAGAAGGTAGAAGTGATCAAGAATTGGCCATCACCGAGAAATATTTTCGAGGTGAGAAGTTTTCATGGTTTGTCTAGTTTCTACCGAAAATTCATCAGAAATTTCAATGGAATTAGAGTAGCGATGATGGACACGGTGAAGAAGCGACATAAGTCTTTTCATTGGATAGCAAAGGCCGAGAAAAGCTTCAATCTCTTGAAGCCGAAGATCACAGAACGACCAGTGTTGGTGTTGCCTGATTTCAAGAAGACATTTCAGGTGAAGTGTGATGCAAGAGGATACGCCATAGGAGCAGTCTTGAGTCAAGAAGACAGACCAGTTGCTTATTTTAGTGAGAATATTGATGAAGCAAAGCTGAAATACTCCACGTATGATAAAGAATTTTATGCTATCATACAGGCATTGAAGAAGTGGAGGCATTACTTGGTCCCGAAAGAATGTGTATTATTCAATGATAATCATGCATTGCAGTTTGTGAGTCAACATGAGAAGTTTAATCAGAAACATGCAAAATGGGTAGAGTATATGCAGAATTTTACATTTGTAATTAAACACATTTCAGGGACTGCTAACAAAGTGACTGATGCTTTGAGGAGGAAATGTTTTTTGCTGCAGGAGTTCTGATTCAAAACATTGGGCTTTGAAAACCTCAGGGACATGTATGCAGGAGATGCAGATTTCAGAGAAGCGTATGAAGCAGTCGAGAATCCAGTTCTCATAGATCGGAGTTCTTGGATAGACTATATGATCCAGGAGGGATTGTTGTTTAGAGGCAATCAACTGTGCATTCTGAATTGCTCCATGAGGGAGAACTTGATGAAAGAAAAGCACAGTGGAGTCTTGGAAGGACATTTTGGCCAAGACAAGACCTTTGCGAAGCTGAGCGAATCATATTTTTTGGCCAGGCATGCGAGTATATCTCAAGAGGTTTGTTGACAGGTGTCGAATTTGTTAGCATTTGAAGGGGAGAAAGCAAAATGCATGGTTTTATTAGCCATTGCCCATACCCGAGAAAACATGGGAGGCGATAAGCATGGATTTTGTATTAGGACTGTCGAGGATGCAGAGAGGGGTTGATTCCATCTTTGTGGTGGTGGAAAGGTTTTCAAAGATGGCACACTTCATTCCATGGTAGAATACCAGCGATGCGACTCACATCACGAACTTTTTTTTCAAGGAGATCATTCGACTCCATGGATTGACGAAAAGTATAGTATCGGAGAGGGATACCAAATTCATAAGGAATTTTTGGAGGACCTTGTGGAAGAAGCTAGGAACTAACCTGACATTTATTTCAGCTTATCACCCACATATGGATGGGAAAATAGAAGTGATGAATATAATTTTAGGAGATTTACTAAGAAGCTTGGTGACAGAGCACCATAGCAGCTGGGATAATGTGTTTCCACAGGCAGAATTTGCTTACAATGACTCTGTGAACAGGAGTACAGGAAAGAGTCCATTTCAGATTGTGTATGGGACACAATCAAGAGGATTTTATGAACTTAGGGAGTCAGGCCAGACTACTACTAGCAGCGCTAGTGCAGAAGAGTTCGCTGAGGCGATGAAAGAACTTCACAGCAGAGTGAAGTAGCGATTGATTGATTCAAATCAAGAGTACAAGCGCAGAGCAGATCAACATCGAAGACAACTTCAGTTTGAAGTTGGCGATTTAGTTCTGGCACATCTCAGGAAAGAAAGGTTCCTGAGGGGAACATACAACAAGCTAAAAATGAAGAAAATCGGTCCATGCAGAGTCCTGAAGAAATTTGGAGAGAACGCTTATGATATTGAGTTGCCGGATGGGATTGGGATATCTCCGATATTTAATGTTTCATATTTATACCCATACAGAGCTGGAGAAAAATAGACTGAAGGTGAGGAACCAGTGATCCAGTGGTAGAAGTAGATGCCGATTGTAGAAAAGCCACAAATGGAATGCATACTGGACAAAAGAGTGGGTAAGAAGACCAGGAGGAAAGAATACTTTGAGTATCTGGTCAAATGGAAGAACCACCCAGTGGAAGACGCTAGCTGGGAAAATGAGGTAGTGATACAAAAGCATGGACAGACCATGCAGGATCTCATGGATAGGAGCCCATGAATTTTTTCAAGCTAGGGAGTATGATGCAGGAGCATCGCCAGCACAATCAAGTGAGCCAGCACATCAAGCGGAAGACAGTTGGACACGCCAGCACACATTTTTTAAAATACTTTGGGAATGGTTGTGTAATCTTAAATGATCCATTTAAGAGACGACGCACTTGTATTGTAATGGACCTTAAGCCTTTAATCTCTCGTCCTTAGGTAGATAGATGACATTTATTTTAGTTAATGTTGGTAGGTAGATTTTAATTGTAGATTTGATAGTTTAGAGTTTGAGAGGAAAAACGGATATAGACACCCTCATTGTATTGTTGTAACATTATTCAGAAGCATTCAAAAGAGAAGAGAAAGTAGGGAAATTGTGAAGAACACCCATGTACAGGCATTTGAATGAATAGATTGAAATTCTGATTCAAGTTCATGGCTAGTGTTGTTTCTCTGTGTATCTTATTTTCATGCTCATGAATGCTTACTTTATGGTTATGCATTTGCTTTGTATATGTCGTGCATGTGATTTCATGTTTCAAAACTGAAGTCTGAAAGGGAGAGGAAATGAGTTTCAATTGTTTCTCTATCTGAGCCAGGAGATTCCTGCAAGTGTGCAGTTGAATTCATCCGCAAGGAGTGCGTTGATGAAGTCTTAGTAGTTGAACTTTGTTCTGATTCGTCCCGGAGTTGATTTGGGTTGATTGAAGCTGTAAAAGGAGTGTGCAGGCTGAAGAAGAAGTCTCAGTTGTTAATCTGAGCAAGGGAGACAGAAGACTGTTGCTACAGAAGTTGCACAGAGTCTGAAAGACTCAACACTTGGAAAGTTGTTGAATGTCGAGCGCAAGAGTTGCACATAAATCCCCCTGAAGGAAGCAGAGGGAGTAAGCTCAGGAAGGAGATTACCTTCATGATATCATCAAAGGAAAGCACTGGGATCTATGCAGGGACGTTTCAATAATGAGTTCCAAGCACAGGCGAAGAAAGGTAAAGTGCGAGAAGGAGCACTTAGTCACTTTCAAGAATTCTAGGAGGAAGGAGAAGTCGACAACCAGGATTCGTCGAAGGAAACCATGAAGTTCCAACAGTCATTAGAACTTAGGAGAGTTGTGTTGGGTTCAAGCCGAAGGAGCAAAGATAGACCCTGGAGATTCGGAGTTCGGGACATCAGAGTTTCCAGAGGCGTAAAACTCTCATAGGAAGGAATCGTGATTCATGATTTCCTGAGAGAATCAGGAGCAGTTGATTTCGGAAGGACACGTGTCAAGGATCAGGGAGCCATCAAGGTTCATCCCATCAGAGATTCGGGGTTTCCCATGACAAGGAACTTGTGTAGGTTGGATTCACAATTTTGCGATACCCGATAGAGGGGAAGGAAGGGTGACGTGGAGGAGAGCGCCCGCACGTGTATCGGGGTTCGGAGATTCGTGGTGCCAGTAAAACGCAACATCGCATATGTCGATTTCCCGATAGAGAAATCCCCAATAGGAACGAAGAAATATCAGAATTGAGACCCATCGGGTTTCGGGGTTTTGTATAACATGAGGAACGTGCCCACGAGTTTCGAGATAATGCAAAACTCGATTTCCCGCTAAGGCAAAGGGGAGATCGCAGAGAGAGAGAGAGAATTATGTGGTTATTGAGAGGTCTCGATAAGGGATCAAAAGAACCTTGAATTTCTTTGAGTCGAGAACATAAGAAGGTCCTGAGGAGGCGGACGTGTCCCGGGGGGCGTCTGTGTCACATTTCCTCACGAAGATTCCTGTCCTAGTAACGAAACCATTTGTTGGCATAGGGGTATACCCAAGGTTCACTCCAAGAGCATACCAACAAGTGTTAGCTACTGGCCCTTTCGGCAACACCCATGAAGCAGATGCAGTCTCACCCGAAGCATCTATGAGGGGGTTGTATAAAAAATATGTCTACAACCAAAGGAATTTCAAGTGGATCAAGTACAACAACAACTCCATGTGCATCAACACTTATCAAGATAGATGTATCCTGCACAATTCTAGATCTAATATAACAAAGTAATGCAATTAACCATATAACAACAAAAGAGATCAAAGAATAAGGCACACACAAAACACAAGGTATACGTGTTTCACCCTCTCTCTAGGGCTACGTCCACAGAACTGTGCTTATAATATATTAATATAAAGCCTACATTTTTTATCTATTCTCTTAGTCAACATATCTTCTCTCTTATTCTCTTTTCCTCTACCATCCTGTGCACCCAGTAGCAGGATTTGATCCTCGTACCAAGCTGGATATCTTACAATACCAGGAAGTTTCTGCTCTCAACACTTCCTCTCTCACAGTACAATAATATCTCAACCCACATTAATCAATATCAATGCCCAACAATAGTACCCCCCCAACCTAGGTCCTATCGACCTCTATTTATACATTATAGTCTGTCACCAACATCCTTAGGTCGAAACCTAGGTGTCAAAACCCTAATTACCAAAACCCTAGGTGTCTAAATCCCTAGGTCAACTTGACCAATTTTTCCTGGGCTTCACCAACCTGTCTCTCCTTTCTTTCTGCGCGGTGGTAACGTTGGCTTTCCCCGCTTTATGAGTTGTCCTTGATCCATATCCCTTGCTAGTCTATCATCCTTGATCTCCTCATATAACAACTATCTTTTCCACACTTCACTCTGGCTTTTCTACTATTTTTCTTACTTCGACCCAGTGACAGTCACTGTGTCTTCCGCAGTTTGTGTTTGACCTTTTCTTCCTCGATCTTCTCTTGCTTCCATATCCAAGAGAAAACAACCACCAAATATTTTCACAACATTTGCTATGTATGAACATACTATTACCAACATATTGCACCATAAAACATTTAAGAAATAACCTA
>JASDQU011379538.1:29071-39256 GCA_032191745.1 Picea mariana | reverse complement strand
AACTGTTTGACGACCTCAGCTGAGATGAGGTTCTTCTGGATTCCGCTATCAATAATGAAATGAAATGGGGTCCCCTTCACCCACATATGTGAATGGAATCGACGCTTCCCCTCTTCAATATCTATTGGTTCTTCTGGTTGAATTTTTGTGGTTGCGAAAATAGCAGTGGGGTCTGCGTCAATGATTTGTATTTTTTCATTATTTTCTAGATCAGATTCTGAATCATGGTTCAAATCCTTGTCTTTGATCTCAACCACCAATGACTGTTTTGAGAGACATTCATCGGTGTTGTGCCGGGGGATTTTGTGGAAGTTGCACCACTTCCCAGTTTCATTCTTCATATTTCCCTTACCATTCTTTTTCTGTGTCTTGGACTGGTTTTCAAAAGGTTGTTGGTTAGCATCATCTTTATAGTTCTTTGGTTGTTGCAAATTTGCAGCCCTAAACTCCCATTTGTTTTGGTGCCCAAATTTCTGCTTGATTTTGACAACATATCGATAGGAAACTCCCATTGATGAGATTTTAGGAATTCCATTTCAGTTTGGATGTAACTATGCGAAGCCCCACGGTATTTCAGAACCATATGTCTCTCAAAGTCTTTGATACCTAGCTTAGCACACAAGGTATGGAAAGTATTTTAGAACTTTGACATTGTTTGGCCCTTCTCTTGTCATAGTGTGGTCCATCTCATGTACTGGTCTTCATAGTTATCAATAGGGTAATATTGTTCCTTGACCATATCCACAAAAAATCCCACATGGGCTTGAGCCCATATATTCCAGATTACTCTGTGGAACTTTTCTTCCAGTAAGTTTCCCACCAATGTTTGACATGGGGAGATACTTGAGGAGTGTGAAGGTGATTGTTTCCCTGTTTGAAAAATTGTGAACAAAGAAATAACCTTCTAGAAGATTTAACCAGTTTTCTAGGGAATCTGCATCTATTTGACCTTCAAATACGACAATATCAAAGTTAAATTTTACCTTGAAGGGAGAATTTMCTCCAAAGTGGCCTCTTGATGAAGATGCGCCTATTTCTATTGGAAGGCGTTGAAGGATGTGGGAAAAATTCTCCATCATTTCRTCCCTCTATCGCACGAGAGATTGCTTAAGCAACATGTTAATARAATATTTTGCTCCATCATTTTTATTTTCTTCTACCATGGAGGGTTTCTTGGGTGTGTGAGATTGATTTTCCTCAAGAGAGACAAGCTCRAGACTCAACTTGATATACTCAGACCTCGTTAGAGACAAGCACTGAAAAACATTCAAGAGAAACCTGCTCTGATACCACTGATCTGGATTATTTTCGGAACAAAATGAAAGTAGAGATATTACAATGAAATACACATAAATATTGCCAGAAACGGATAAATACAAAAATACATGATTTCTATCAATGAAAGAAATGTACATAGACTATACAAATACAGATTGCAAGACTCACTAGAATGGTGACAACTTTATCTTTGATAAGAGATGTGACGACTATGCTCATTCACAAGAAGATGAGTACAATGAGGCTATGAAGGCCTTTTTACAATAAACATGAATGCCAATACCTTAGACATACAAGAACCTAACCCTAGGAGATGAAGCTCCAAAATTTATGTGGGCCTCGTTGGGGTAAGTTAGTACATCAACTTCCCAAGGTTGTAACTTTTGCATACGATCTCCATTTTAGGCGTGTGATAGCCTGTTGGAAAGGTATTTTCGAGAAATACACATTATTCTATCAAAATTTGAATTCGTCAACAATTTGACTATGTAAATTCCCAAAAATGGTTTTTATGGCCTCAAAACGGTCCCAAAAGTAAAAAAAGATGTACTGAGATGAAAACTGCCAAAATAGGCCAGTTGGACTAGATGAGTGACCACCAATAATCCACCTGGATGTTGATTAGGAATTCAAGACATCCTCAGAAGTGCAGAACCCATAATTACAAAGAAGTGTACCCATTACAAAGAAACGTGTTGAACTAAAAACTATCAAGATGAGCTAGTTGGAATTTGCAACAGGTGGGTGGCCACCAATATCCACCTGGATCAGTCCTTCCCACTCTTGCGTTGAGTGCCTAGGGAAGAGTGGGAAGCATTTTATGAATATGAATCTTGGTGAGCTGTGTGCCTTTCTAGATAAGTTGCACTGCTTGGTTCGTGGAAGGCTGTCACAAACATGTTGCTGGTGGGGTTGAATATGTTCCACCAACCTCTTGTCTCTGGGATTGACAAGTCATTATGTAGGCACCATTGTAGGTGAAGAAACAATATCTTATTTCTTTTCTACAATCTTCTTCTTCTAGATAAAAGGTTTTGAGGCTGTAGTGGTTGCAGTGGCCTTCTGTACATCCTTTGACCAAATTGTGAAGAGGTTGAATTTTGCAATATGAGAGACTACCTTGCGACACTGTTTTGGTGGAACATTAGTCAGAACTACCTCTAGTACCCTATAGAGCTGACCAACCATATTAATAATGACACCACATGGTCGAGACTCATAAATAGCATGATGTTTCCCCATACATGGTTAGGAAAAAACAACATCACATATATCAAAAGGGGAAACATCACACGCTACCTCATCCTTGAAGGGTTGGATGTCATAAGACAGACGACTTTGCTAAATGACACAAATATATCATCCTTGACGAAGCCAAATGATGTTGTATGGTTGCGGGTGTGGGGTTGTCGACAACCCYAACTGTTTGACRACCTCAACTGAGATGGGGTTCTTCTGGCTTCCACTATCAACAATGAAATGAAATGGGGTCCCCTTCACCCACATCTATAAATGGAAGAGGCGCTCCTCCTCTTCAGGATCTGCTTTTTCTTCAGGTTGAATTGTTGCGGTCGCAACAATAGAAGTGGGGTCTACGTCGCTGATCTGTCTTTTTTCATTATATTCTGGATCAGATTCTAAATCAGGATTCGAGTCCTTATCTTTGATCTTGACCACCAATGATTGTTTTGAGAGACATTCATTGGTGTTGTTCTAGGGGATTTTGTGGAAGTTGCACCACTTCCCAGTGTCATTCTTCGTCTTTCCCTTACCCTTCTTTTCCTTTGTCTTGGATTGGTTGTCAGAATCCTGTTGGTTAGGGATGTCTTAATTATCATGCTTTGGTTGTTGCAGATTTGCATACCTGAACTCCCATTTGTTCTGGTGCCCAAATTTCTGCTTGATTTTGAAAAAATATCGATAGGAAACTCCCAGTGATGAGATGTTTAGAAAATCCATTTTTATTTAGATGTACCTATGCGGAGCCCCACAATATTTCATAACTAGATTACGCTTAGAGTCTTTGATACCCAACTTGGTACGCAAGGTACAGAAAGTATTTGTGAACTCCGACACTATTTGTCCCTTCTCTTTCTGTAGTGTGGTCCATCTCATGTATTGGTCGTCTTCATAGTTATCAACAGGGTAATATTGTTCCTTGAAAACATCCACAAAAAAATCCCACGTGGGCTCGGCCCCATATATTCTAGATTTCTCTGTGAAATTTTTCTCCTAGTAAGTTTCCCACCAATGTTTCACATGGGGGAGAGCCTTGAGGAGTGCGAAGGTGATATTTTTCCTATCGGAAAAATTGTGAAACGAGAAATAACATTCTAGTAGATTTAACTATTTCTCTAGGGAATCCACATCTATATGACCTTCACATACGTGAATATCAAATTTAACTTGTACCTTGAAGGGATAATTTCCTCCAAAGTGGCCACTTGATGAAGATGCGCATGTTGCTATTGAAAGGAGTTGAAGGATGTGGGAAAAATTCTCCATCATTTCGTTCCTCTTTCGCACGAGAGCTTGCTCAAGAAACAAGTTAATAGAATCTTATGCTCTGTAATTTTTATTTTCTTCCACCATGGAGGGTTTCTTGGGCATGTGAGAGCGATTTTCCTCAAGAGAGACAAGCTCAAGATTCAACTTGATATACTTGGACCTCATCGGGAACATGCACTGAAAAACGATCAAGATCATCCTTCTTTGATACCATTGATCCATATTAATTTCAAAACAAAATGAAAGCAAAGATATTACAATGAAATACACATAAATATTGCCAGAAATAGATAAATACAACAATACATGATTTCTATTAATGAAAGAAATGTACAGAGACTATAAAAATACAGAGTGCAAGACTCACTAGAATGGTGACAGTTTTATCTCTGATAAGAGATGTGATGGATACACTCATTCACAAGAAGATGAGTACAATGAGGCTCTAAAGTCCTTTTTACAATAAACATGAATGCCAAAACCCTAGACATCCAAAAGCCTAACCCTAGGATATGAAGCGCCAAAATTCATGTGAGCCCCGTTGGTGTAAGTTAGTACATGAACTTCTCGGGGTTGTAACTTTTGCATACAATATCTGTTTTAGGCGTGTGATATCCTGTTGGAAAGGTATTTTCAAGAAATACACATTATTCCATCAAACTTTGACTTTATCAATAGTTTGATTGTGGCAAGGCCAAAAAATTCTTTTGAGGGCCTCAAAACGGACTCGGAAGTACATAAAGATGTACTGAGATGAAAAGTACCAAAATAGGTCAGTTGGACTAGATGGGAGACGACCAATATCCACCTAGATGGTGTGTAGGGATTCAAGATAGTTTCAGAAGTGAAGAACCCATAATTACAAAGAAGTGTCCCCATTGAAGAGAAATATGTTGAACTGAAAACTGTCAAGATGAGCATGTTGGAATTTGGAACAGGTGGGTAGCCACCAATATCCACCTTGATCACCAAGGCCCCAGTTAAGTAGGTAGGTCATCTTGGTTTCTTTCATTTTAATATTGATTACACATGGTAGTTTAGTTGCATTTAATTTTTTTTTTTCATTTTGATCTACTTGCATTATTGATTTACGTGTTTTTCCTTTCATCATATATATGAAAAATGCAAAAACATTTTTTTTATATATTACTTGTTTTGGTATAAATGGATGAAGGGTGATAGAACCACTCTGGATTTTATAGTTTTATGTTTCAGTGTAGGCATAGGTCCACCAGGAGATGTTGCGGTTCTCATGCACTCTACGAAAAGTACATGTTCCCAAGTAGGAGCCAAATGTTATCCCCAACTCTTATGGATAACTATGGAGATGATGTCTAGAGGCCCTTAGGTTGTAGACATGGAGTACCGAGAGACATATTGACCAACAATGTCCACTTACATAGACAAAGATCCACCTCACCACCACAGTTCTAGGATCAATGTGACGGTATCCACCACATCATATGGCTTCCAGAAGACATTGGGTATTGCTCCATGAGGTAAAATCGAGGTATTATGGTGAGTTTCATTTCAATATTTGAGGCATTTGAGTTTGATGCATTTTAAAATGCTTTTGATTATGTAACATTTGCTTGGAAATTATGCTCTTTGCCTTGTTTTACTTTGGTGGCTGACATTTCTCCCTAGTAAGTGGGTCACCCTTGGGGATAGGTTTACTACCGGGGGTCCCCTTGATAGGACATTGTGTCATTCCCAACCATACTTTCCACTTTCCCCAATTCATCCCCTCATTTCCTTATCTTTTTGGGATTTTCAGGTGTAATGACCCAAGAAGGGATTGTACCTCATTTCATGGGAAGAAGGGGATGGAGGCCTAGAGGCATGTAGCTAGAAAAAGATAAAATCCAATCATGAACCTTCTATATTCTTTCCCAAGGATCCCGAGGACAATTAAATGTCTCTCGTAAACAACTGATGGGACTTGTAAGAAAATAATAAATGCAAAAATTCCAACCAAGGTAGAGCGTGTGTGAGCAATGTTTTTCATGCTTAGGTAGAAGTCCCACACATCGTCTTCAACTTGAGGAAGCATGATGTGACCAAGGTAGAGTCAAGGTGGGCACTATTTTTCATGCTTAGGTAGAATCCCCACCTTGGATTTAACCTAGAAACATATTAAAAGAATAAAATGAAATAAATGGGCTTGGAAAAATGTTGCATTGAAAATGACGCTGCAACACACCCTCTATAAAGGCACCCATAAATGAGACACTATGATCCCTTATATGTCATGAACCACTTTCCCAAAAGTCTATCCCCCATCCATGTCACTTCATCCACATGACTTAGAGAGGGGACCACTTGGGAAACACTCCTAAACTTGAGGTACAATTCAACCAATAGGTCACTTTGTCAACCCTCCCATATCTAAACTTGGAAAATTGAATAGGGTCTTTGAGCACTTGTTTATTTTGATGAGGTGGTTTGTATTTACATGCTTAGATGGATCTTTTATTGATTTGATACCTAGTTGGTGGACATTTTTAGAAGAACAAGCCTAGCTTGGGCTTCCTTGGGGCTTGAATTCCACAGGTTGGATACCATGGCCCACACATCAAACGACAATTCTATCCTTTGGAAGCTTGAGTAAATACCATGAAGGACATAACCCAACCCTTAGTCAGCCCAACAGTTTACTCTTGAAGCTAAAACGTCAATTTTGAGGAGGTTGATGTCACCCTAGGGCTAGGGTTGTGGTGGTGGTGTTGTTATTGCTTGACACTTGGAATCTTTGGATATATAGGAGTACCTTGAAGACCTTAGCACTTAAGAGGGAGGCCTTTGGAGGCCCAATGTTTCATCTCCAAACTCAACGATTTGCTAAAGGTGCCAAAGCGTTGCCGTAAATGGGCGACATCATGCTTCTTTAGAGTTTCTTATGTGCATTTTAGGGTTAAATTTGAATTTTATATTTTAAAGGGGAAAAGTAAGGGTTATTGTCCCCTTAATTTGTGGTTCACCCTAAAATTAAGTGGACAAACACTTGTAGTGGTATTTGTATAAATAGATATCATTTCATTTCATTTTCATCATAGCTCTCCCATTGTGAGAGAACCACTTGGCTGAAATTTGCACCCCTCTTGGGAAAATTCACTCTCTCTCTATCTTTTGTGATATGGTTTCTATCTTGTCTGGTTAAGTGAAGTGGTGTGCTACTCTTGGAGGCTCTTTCTCTTTGCTTTGGTGATGAAAATTGGTTGCTAACTAGGGTTTTGGCTTGGCATTTCTTGGAATTGGTAAGGAAAATATGCACTTTGTTAGGTTTCTTTCTTGTTACATGCTTGTTATTGGCTAGATCCTTGGAGGAGTATAAGGATTTACAACCTCAACCAAGTTTTATCATTATTGTTTGTTGAAAATACTATATCAAAGGATGCTAGCAGGAGTAAAAGGGTTTACACCCTCCTATAATTCACCTTGTTAGGGTTGCTATCTCAAGGGAGTAAAAGGGATTACACCCCTTGAGATTTAATATTCCTAACCTAATACAAGAAGAATCTATAACCTATTTGGCAGGGCACTAATATTTTATTGCATTGGAGAAATAAACTATTTGCATTGGTAAATGTGATTTTGAGAGATATTGGATTTGTTCAAGTTGAATTATTTTCTACATATTATAAGAATTCTTGTGCCCTAAGGGCATCCTCTTTTAGCCTAGAGATTTGCTGCTGTAATAAGTTTAATGCTACAACCATTAGGGATGCAACAAACTTCACTTTATTTCATCATTTACTCACTTTTCCACCATGGAAATTTACTTGTGAACTTAGATTATTGTTCTACTGTTCATTGACCATATTTTTTACAGTTTACATGTTGATTTATATGGTTGGAAATTTCTGCTGTATAAATTGTTTGCTAAAGCCATAAGGATGCCCTAATACATTGTTGATAACATCTTTTTTCAGCCCCATTTTACCATCAAAAGTTGAGTTTAAGGATTGGAATATTGTCTACATGTTTTGGGATTAATTATGCAATAATCATTTGATGAATTTGATGGTTAATTGTGCAAATGTTATAACTCTCTTATTGATGATATAAATCTGATATATGATGCAGTTTTGGGAAAAAAATCCTAACTTGTTGATTCTCCATTGATTTAGATGCTAATCTTGCTATTTTTGGTCTTGTACAACCTGCACTGATATTGTTTTACATGGATCAATCATTGGAAACCTCTTATCTCTTCCAAAGGCCTCTTTTTCATCCTCTTACCTCCTTCATCATTGACCATAGGGGTGGTTTACATTACATCTTCCTTTACCTCATATCAATCCCCCTAGGGACACCTGGGACTCCTCCTTGTGTTGGATTCTCCCTTCACATAAGCGAGTGAGGGTTTATCTGAGGTGACAATGAGTACACTCTCTCACCATTATCGCCATCTAGTCGATTGGGTCAGAATTTTCCCAACCTACAGTTTGCACGATAACAATTTGAAATCCAAATTAAATTGAATTCATAGGAATATCTCCAGTAAAAATAAGTTTTAAATATGACTCAAATTGATGTGTCATACATGATGAGGAACAAATTTCTTGATGGAGCTATTTTTGAATTTCTTCCTAGACCAACAATCATTATTTTGATCATAAAGTTTTCATTAGAGGTTGGATCAATGTGATTCCACTTGGATATTAAAGTATAATCATGTATCTATATCCAATAGAAAGGGGTTTTGAATACATTACGAATTGATGGGTCAAATATACTAAGGGACAACCTAGGAAACAAAGTTTTAGGAATGTAGATTTAGGATTGACATTTAATATTTTGGGCATATATTTCTCGTATGATATAGAAATTAAGTGATTCAAATTGCGTTGTAAACTATATTCATAAGATAATACACAATAGAAACATTTTTTTAAGTATATATCCATTTAGGAATCCAAAAAGTGATTGTCCTAACTATGTTCTTGAGCTGCCTACTCTACATCCAATCAATGTTTTGGTCATAAATTTTCCGTTTGAGATCAAAAATTAGTGATTCAAATTGGGTTAGAAACTACATTCTAAGGGATATCTCCCTTATAAACAATTTTTAAAAATTCTCAATTTTAGTCCCTTGAATCTTGACTATCCCAACTCTGTTTTTAAGAGGTTTCCAACGTCCATTTGCTACAAAAAGAAAAATGACCATTTTTCTCCTAAAATGTGACCTAGGTATGTGGGATTCTTAGTGAGTGTGTCTATGACAATGTTATGATTTCGTCCCACCAAAACTATCCAAAACCTATCATGTAGATTTGAAGCGTGACTTTTAGATAACTTATGGTAAGCCGATGAATTTATCACTTATGAAAATTTGGACAACATTTTTTCTCACTTAATTAGATGACTTAAATTGGATTGTACTTTGGAAATATCCTATCATTTTTTTGAAATCCTCCTTCAAATGAATCCATTCTCCTATATATCTTCCTGCCAATGTGTTAGTGGATGGAGTGGTTCTTACTAGACCACGAGTGAAAAATGATTGAAAATAACTTACTAACGAATCTATCTAATTTTATTTATATAGTATTAACAAACTTTAGATTCAATGGAATAGAGTACCCACTATAGTGGATACACAGGTTCTTACCTCTCATCCTACCATGTCTAATCCACTATATCTATCATGTTAACACCAAAAGAAATAATATACAAGGAAAATTTAAATGCTAAAACAAAAACAACCTATCAATGATCTAATCCTTTTAGCATATCCTCGACAATGACACAAAAAATGTTAGTAAAATTATATGATTTAATTCCCATTACATTTATTTACCAATCTGAGGTATGTAAACTTATGAGATGAAAACACTGCGTGTGCATGATCAGATTTTACTCTAATAGGAAGGACTCCAAATTGTAAAGTAAACTCATAATCAAATGAAAATTAACTAACTATATAGAAATACAAGAGTACATTGTTCACTTGAACTAAAATCTAGAAGAATTGCAAATTGATAAATCATTACAACCTTTCGCTCTTGATAGTCAGAGTGTTCATGCAACAATTTGTTCAATTCATCAAATAACAATTTGAGTGGATGCTTTCTTGTATATAATAATCAACTTGCATAAATGCAACAACCACACTTCATAAACTCAAATAAAACTAATTCAATCTTAGCAATGACCATGTAATTGAGCACCACCATGCTTACTAAGATCTTGTTGTCACAAAGTTTTCTTTTAATATGGACAAGACTTTCTCTTTCCATGAATCATTACTCCTATTATTAGCAAGCTTTGATAAAAAGGAATGTACATGCATTAAATAAACACACTTGCATAAAATGAAATAAAAGACCACCATGATCTATTTGAGTGAGTTCAATTCTCCCAAGAACAAGGTAGCGAACTAAGCTACAACATTGT